>RCUC01130854.1:0-55400 GCA_003697995.1 Taxidea taxus jeffersonii
AGCTGAAGGAAGAGGCTTTAACCCACTGAGCCACCGAGGCGCCCCTATAAGATATATCTTTAAAAGAATGTGCTGGAGATGAAATATAGAATATCTGAAAACCAAACATGCCTCATCCCCAACCCCCATTTACATGGAAGACTTTGTCAAGTCGTGCTTTAACAATCTGTTGTGCGTTTGGATGAGCCGCCTACTCGCTCTCGGTGTGCGTCAGAAGGTAAGAGAGACGACACTCCAACTTACTCAGATGGAAGTCAAAAAAGGCAACCTGAGCTACACTCATGAAATTATCATGCTCATTTTCAATCCCAACCACAAATTACATAGTAGTTTTGGTAGATTTCTATTTTCCCTAACATTAATCAGTATTTTTTTTCTGGCAAATTAATTATTCATTCATTATAGTTATTCATTCATTCACTAAATTATATATTATTCATTCATTATACTTATTCATTCATTCATTCATTCACTAAATATCTTTTGTTTAGTTTCCTCAAAGGAAGCTTTTTTCCCCGAGAAAATATTTTCAATAATGTGTGGGAAAGACAGTGTTTAGAGAATGCAGTTTTTATTTTTAACTAATAGTTTACAAAAATCACAAGAACCTCTTCATTTAAAAATAATTAAAAGATTTAAAGATTGATTTTCTAAATCTTTAAATGCAAAGATGACTATTTAGAATTGCCTTAAAACTATTTTCAGCAAAGAAATAATGTAGTGGAAAAATTTCAGATCCATTTCAAATGCTGCCTACATAGAGAGTAAGTTAGCCTCAAAAAAAGTTTGCTTTTAGGCTCCAGGTGTCTGACCTGCTCATCACTGGGGCTTCAGATTTTCATCACTGGTCTCTGAAGGCTCAGTACACACTGCGGGTAAGAATCACTGTTAGACAGCGGCTGTAAATCCATACTACCGGTCATCTTCTTCCTTAAATATAATTTCTCGCCCAACTTCTCATCATCTGAACTAGCTCACTGCTGTTTTCATCTCCAGTGTGAATGATGCAAGCTTGTACCACATGCAGTAGGGCCAGCTCAGCTGCTTGTGAATTATCACTCGTATTTTCACCATTAGTATCATTCCTAATCAGCAAGCTTCTCTTTTGTCCATCCCATCTCGACCCTTTCTAACTTACCCCCCTTCCTTCCCTTCCTCCTCCCTCCCTTCCTCTGTTTCATTTTAACTAAATAGTTCTTAGTTCCTTGCCCATCTTCTAAAAGTTACTTTAGTTCAAACTAGGTAATATAGTGGGCAAATCCATTTAACCTGATGCCCATGAATTGTAATATGTCAATACCCGTTGAAAGAAAGAGAAAAAAGGTACCAGTGCCAACTCCGGGAGGCTTTCAGTTCCCACTCTCTCCTCAATACATCTGGTCATGACCACAGAACAGAGATTGAGTTAAAAAGCAGTGCCAAATCATATTTTCCTACTAATAAAGACTACTTACTTCCTAATTTTTTACATTCAAAACAAATGCAAAATGTTCTTAGCACAAAAAAGATAATTATTTGATGTGATAGAGGTATTAGCTACAGCTACAATCATAATCATATTGAAAAACATCAACACAACTTAAACTCACAGTGTTATACGTCAATTATAGCTCAATAAAAATTTATTTTTCAAAAAGTGTTATTGTTTTCTCTATGAATTCTACTGGCTCATCTTGCCCACCCGTGACGTTTGTGCTTCAGAGGCCACTCATACAGACACTGAAGAGACATTACGATTTTTGAAGAGGAGGATGATATCAACAGATCAGTATCCTAGAATGTTTACCCTGTGTTGAAAACAAATTTTCAGGCAAAATGACAGATCATTAAGGAGGCCACTTGCTATTTTTTTAAAAATTTAAAATAAAAAAAATAACTATATACACAATCTAGCCGAATAAAAATGAAGCCCAGAACTATAGCAATGAGGACGAAGGAGAAAAGGAACAGATGATAAAGGTGTCGTCACCGCAGACAGAGAAGACCTTCAGGACACCTCCTTTGTGTCTTACCTGCACCCCTTGGCAGCAGCCCTGCAACTCATCAAGACAGCACAGGAAGAGGAGGTTTGGGGTAAGTGGGAAAATTATGCATTCAGTTTTTATATATGTCTGATACACAAGTGGAGTTTGTGGCTGAATGGAGAGGTGTGGGGCTGGGGGAAGAGCTTGGGGTAAAAATTAAACATCATCCCAAGAGTGTTAAGACGGCAAAGGCATGGGGCAGTGTCTCTGAAGGCTACTTGTAATATGAAACAAGGAGAGAAGATGCTCCCTGTCTTATATCAACAACTTCCGTATATTAACTTTTAGGCTTACTGATTCTCCGCTTGGAAAACACGGCGGCACGAATCTGACTGAGCCTCTATGGCAACAGGGCACATGTAAGGTGAGGAAGTTGGGCGTGAGTCAGGTTTAGAAGCTCAAATTCATTGTCTACTGCTTGGGGAGAGCTTACCCAGGGTATTTCTGCACAGAAGACTCTGGAGAGTCAATGAGGGGGACATCCACCAATGAGGAGGAAGGGAGGACCAGAGGCAGAACCTAGACACAAGACAGGGAGGAGGTTACTGCAGTGTGGGGACACGATGGGGAGAGAGGAGCCAGAATGTGAGGGGAGTGCCTGGCACAAAGGACACATCCAGTAAGTACCTACCATTATTGGATTCATTTAAAATATCTTCATGATTTTAAAAATTATGTAGTAAAATATTTTAATACCTTATTCAAACAAAGACTGTGTATAACATACAAATAAAGAATAATTAAAAAAACACTTTGTAACCGCCACTAATTTAAACATGCTCAGTACCATTGCTGCCCCCATCTGCCCTGATCACATTCCATTCCCTCTCTCCCAGAGGGAACTATGAACCTGAAATTTATGTTCTTAATTTCTTGCTTTTCTCTATAGTTTGGCCAAATATCTAAATACATATTTTATAAAATATCGCTCATAAAATTTTTATACTTGATGAAATTTTACCCCATGCAGAGAATCCACTTGATGAAATATTTTTGGCCCCACTGAAGTTTTACATTCACTAACAACAGCATTTCATCATGTAAAATGTACAGTGTCACTTCTAATGGGAAACATTTACTGGCAGCCCTGTAGTCAGCTTTAAGGTCTCAAATAAAAATGCTGTTGTGACAATCACAGCCTAATTTGTCTTGAGTGTTTTGAGAGACTCAATCATAGCACTAATGTAGTTGTTATCTTCCTAGGAATTCTCTCTTCTATATTTTCAAAACCACCCAAGTACACTGATTTTGAGTCGCATTCATCCCAGCTTCTGATTGTAAAAGTATCACATTCCTTTTAGAGGGAATTCATTGGCCCCCACACAGTACTTTTAAGGCTCAACCTTTCAACTCAAGTGGCTTCTCAAATTCATAAATATATGAGCTATTTACACAGGCTCTTTGACTTTATCCTTCATGACACTGAATAATACGTAGTGGATCAGTATTTCAAAGTTTACCTGAATGCTTTTCCCTTATATACGCCTACTTACTACCACCCATGCCTCAAGCCCATGCGCACGCCCACAGACCTGCTGCCCCACACATAAGCATATCACATGCCCCTAACAGCAGAGACAGGGGAGTGAGATCCTTAGATAAAAGACTCCTCAAGTTATAAATACCTGCATTTCAAAAATACCAGGAAGAAAATATCTAAATAGAAGGACAAGGGAAAAATATTTAAAAACCTAAATAACACAAGCATCCATGTAAGTTTGCGGAAAAGTACATGGGTGTGCAATTTGCACACACACAAACACAAGTAGCCGATAAATGTAAAGTATGTTCAATAGCAAAGAGATTATTTATAAGCAGAAAACTACAAAAAGAAATAACAAACACAAAAATGAAACAGAGACAGTACCCAGAATGGGAGAGTTTAGACAAAGTAGTCATACAAATTGGATAGCTCTTTCATACTATGAATCAAAACCCTGGAGATGCTTACTGTCCATATCCCCATCTCCTAAGACACGGGCACAAATGGCTAGGTCTCAGGCAATTCAAAACCATGATACTATTAGAGACAATTTGAATGGTACAAATACCGACCACACATGACTGACTAAATAAAATATGACGTCAATCTGATAACATTTGCATAAGTCATTAAGATCACATTCTTGAGAAATCATTTCGAATATTAAAAAAAATAACAAAGGGAGAGGTCCCTGGGTGGCTGTCAGTTAAGTGTCTGCCTTTAGCTCAGGTCGTGATCTCAGGGTACTGGGTTCAAGCCCCAAGTTGGGCTCCCTGCTTAGCGGGGGATCTGCTTCTCCCTCTCCCTCTGCCCCTTCCCAACCACACCCCTCCTCTGCTTATGAGCTCATGCTCTCTCTCAAATAAATAAGTAAAATCTTAAAAAAAAAAAAAAAGATGATAGGGACACCTGGGTGGCTCAGTCAGTTAATCACCTGCCTTAAGCTCAGGTCATGATCCCAGGGTCCTGGGATGGAGTCCCACATCAGGCTCCCGTAGTGGGGAGCCTGCTTCTCCCTCTGCCTGTTGTTTCCCCTGCTTGTGCTCTCTCTCTCTCTCTCTCTGACAAATAAATAAATAAAATCTTTAAAAAATAGATGACAGCCATCTGGATGTCTTCTTTGCAGAAATGTCTGCTCCTATACTCTGCCCATTTCTTGATTGGATTATTTGTTCACTGGGTTTTGAGTTTGCTAAGCTCTTTATAGATTTTGGATACTAGCCTTTTATCTGATGTGTCGTTTGCAAGTATCTTCTCCCATTCTGTCAGTTGTCTTTTGGTTTTGTTACCTGTTTTCTTTGCTGTGCAAAAGCTTTTGATCTTGATGAAGTCCCAATAGTTCAGTTTTGCCCTAATAGTACAGTTTGCCCTTGCTTCCCTTGCCTTTGGCAATGTTCCTAGAAAAAAGTTGCTGCAGCTGAGGTCGAAGAGGTTGCTGCCTGTGTTCTCCTCAAGGATTCTGATGTATTCCTTTCTCATGTTGAGGTCCTTCATCCATTTTGAGTCTATTTTCATCTGTGCTGTAAGGAAATGGTCCAGTTTATTTTTCTGAATGTGGCTGTCCAATTTTCCCAACACCATTTGTTGAAGAGGCTGTCTCTTTTCCATTGGACATTCTTTCCTGCTTTGTCAAAGATTAGTTGACCATAGAGTTGAGGGTCTATTTCTGGGCTCTCTATTCTGTTCCATTGATCTATGTGTCTCTTTTTGTACCAGTACCATATTGTCTTGATGATGACAGCTTTGTAATAGAGCTTGAAGTCCGGAATGGTGATGCCACCAACGTTGGCTTTCTTTTTCAATATTCCTTTGGCTATTCGAGGTCTTTTCTGGTTCCATATAAATTTTAGGATTATTTGTTCCATTTCTTTAAAAAAAATGGATGGGATTTTGATAGGGATTGCATTAAATGTGTATATTGCTTTAGGTAGCATAGGCATTTTCACAATATTTGTTCTTCCAATCCAGGAGCATGGAACATTTTTCCACTTCTTTGTGTCTTCCTCAATTTCTTTCATGAGTACTTTATAGTTTTCTGAGTGTAGAGTCTTTGCCTCTTTGGTTAGGTTTATTCCTAGGTATCTTATGGTTTTGGGTGCAATTGTAAATGGGACTGACTCCTTAATTTCTCTTTCTTCTGTCTTGTTGTTGGTGTAAAGAAATGCAACAGAATCCAGATGGCCAACAGACACATGAAAAAATGCTCCACATCATTCGGCATCAGGGAAACACAAATCAAAACCACAATGAGATACCACCTCACACCAATCAGAATGGCTAAAATGAACAAGTCAGGAAATGACAGATGCTGGCGAGGATGTGGTGAAAGGGGAACCCTCCTACACTGTTGGTGGGAATGCAAGCTGGTGCAACCACTCTGGAAAACAGCATGGAGATCCCTCAAAAAGTTGAAAATAGAGCTACCCTATGACCCAGCAATTGCACTACTTGGTATTTACCCTAAAGATACAAACGTAGTCATCCGAAGGGGCACATGCACCCAAATGTTTATAGCAGCAATGTCCACAGTAGCCAAACTATGGAAAGAACCTAGATGTCCATCAACAGATGAATGGATAAAGAAGAGGTGGTATATATATACAATGGAATACTATGCAGCCATCAAAAGAAATAAAATCTTGTCATTTGTGACGACGTGGATGGAACTAGAGGGTATTATGCTTAGTGAAATAAGTCATTCGGAGAAAGACAACTATCATATCATCTCCCTGATATGAGGAAGTAGAGATGCAACGTGGGGGGCTTGGGGGGTAGGAAAAGAATAAATGAAACAAGATGGGATCAGGAAGGAGACATACCATAAGAGACTCTTAATCTCACAAAACAAACTGAGGGTTGCTAGGGGGAGGGGGTTGAGAGAGGGTGGTTGTGTTATGGACATTGGGGAGGGTATGTGCTATGGTGAGTGCTGTGAAGTGTGTAAACCTGGTGATTCACAGACCTGTACCCCTGGGGCTAATAATACATTATATGTTAAAAATTATAAATTAAAAATAAATAAATAAATAATAGATGATAAAGGGGTATGATATGCTCAGTAAAGAAGTGAAGTTTAAAAATGTATTAATGTACTTTCATAAGAAAAAATTTAAAACATAATTTATATAGCTTTATGTATACAGAAAAGGTAAATTTTACAGAGTATTTGGGGGTATTGTAAAATACAAGTAGTTTTTTTCTTATTGATGTTTCTAAAATATTTATTCTTTAAGCATTAATTTAAAATTGTTATTTTAGGGCGCCTGGGTGGCTCAGTGGGTTAAGTTCTGCCTTCGCTAAGGTCATGATCTCAGGGTCCTGGGATCAAGCCCTGCATCAGGCTCTCTGCTCAGCAGGGAGCCTGCTTCCCATTCTATCTCTCTGCCTGCCTCTCTGCCTACTTGTGATCTCTGTCTGTCAAATAAATAAATAAAATCTTTAAAAAAATAAAATAAAATAAAATTTGTTATTTTAAAAATAAATATCCTGGGACACCTGGGTGGCTCAGTGGGTTAAAGCCTCTGCCTTCAGCTCAGGTCATGATCCCAGGGACCTGGGATCGAGCCCCGCATCGGGCTCTCTGCTCTGTGTGGAGCCTGCTTCCCTTCCTCTCTCTCTGCCTGCCTGCCTACTTGTGATCTCTGTCTGTCAAATAAATAAATAAAAAGCTTAAAAAAATAAGTAACCTAATACACAAAAATTATAGCTCTTATATACATGCTACATATTCTGCAAATTCTTGCAAATATTAACATTTCCAACATACTTTACAATTATTACATATATGAGCTATAGTCATATTTTCTTAAACCATATGCATTATATAAGGCAATTCTGTACTATGAAGCTATTTTGTTGCAATTTTGCTTATTTACAACATAACCTCTCCACTGAAAGCCAGTACAGCACTTAAAAAAAGATACAATTGTACTGCTTTTTCCCATTACTCATATATAAAACCGAAAGTCCATTTTGTAAGGAACATTCTTCAGTGATTTATAGAAGGAAACTCCATAATGCCTAAAGACATTTTTCTTAAATGCACATGAAACTGAACCATGTGACAATAATTAGGAATCTTCTAAAAGATTTAAAAATCTAATTTTAGTGTCCTTCTAATAAAAATACAATTTCTCTATGGAGTAAAATTGTATCTTTTTTTTCCCTTTCATTTTATTTAGGAATAATGATTCAGTTTTTATCTAGAAACTTTTTAAATTAATTTTTCACTTTACATTAGTCAAAAGCTTCCAAGATACTTAGTGGTGGCATTTCTGAATATAAGCAAAAAGGAACAATAAAGTAGAAGGAAATGAAATTTTCTTAATTTATATTCTACCAACTTGAAATTTTTTTTTCAAGATTTTATTTATTTATTTGTCAGAGAGAGAGAGAGAGCGAGCACAGGCAGACAGAGGCAGAGGGAGAAGCAGGCTCCCTGCCGAGCAAGGAGCCCGATGTGGGACTCGATCCCAGGACGCTGGGATCATGACCTGAGCCGAAGGCAGCCGCTTAACCAACTGAGCCACCCAGGCGTCCCTTGAAATTTATTTTTAAAAATCAACAGTAATTACCTTTAAGAGAAGGGAAACTCTTTCACTAAGTTCATGAATTATTTTACATTGCTTTGTATCAGTAGTGATGTGTCTGCTTCCAGTCTCTCCCCTCTTCAAACAATGCCCTGTAGGTAGTCCCAAAATATGTATCCATCGTGTCCAAATGAAATGCCATTTTCTCTATGAAGAAGCTTCTCTACAAGAGAATTATCGTTTCTCACAGTTTCTCTCATAAAATTTTATACCCATCTTAACAGATGCTCCATGTCAGACTCAGGTAATGTCAGTGGCTCAAGTAAATTCATTTACTGAAAAGTTCCAATGCCTTGAAGCCTCAGGAGCTCCCTTCCTCACTTGACTGCAGAACCAAGACTTCCTTCCCTTCTCCAGAAATATTTTCTGCTCCTCTAGTATTGCCTTTGCTGGTCCAGTTTCCTCTCCATGATTACCTTTCCCTTTAGCTATTTGGCAGAAAATAGTTTATTTTTTTTTTTTGCAGCTGTGTTTAAACCACACTTGCTAGAGGTTTCCTTCCTCTCCGTAGTGGGAAGTAAGCTTATCATCCACTGATTCCTTTCTGTTAATGGTATTGTCCTCAGTCTTACTTCTTGAATGCTCAGACTGGTCTGAATCACTTTTACACATCTAAAGTACAGCATCTGAAATATCTTTTGATAAAGAAACACTTTCCAGATGAAAATTTACATAGATCTCCCAATATATTAAAATGTGTTTTAGAATTTCTTGCTTAGGTTTGCATTTATGATCTTTACTTATTTTGTAGTTAGTTGGTGAAAACAATGAAGCTGCTTTGAGAAGCTTTTTAAGATTTTATTTATTTATTTGACAGAGAGAGAGAGAGCATGGGCACAAGCACAGGCAGGTGGCAGGCAGAGCGAGAGAGAAGCAGACTCCCTGCTGAGCAGGGAGCAGGATGCGGGACCCTGGGATCAGGACCCAAGCTGAAGGGAGTGGCTTGACCAACTGAACCACGCAGGCGCCCCCTGAGAATTTGAAAGCAGAAAATCTGAGTAACATTTGTTTTCATGTATTTTAGCTGTACTTTTCTACTTATTTCTGAATTTTCTTTAGGTTATGTACAGTATCAAAACATCATGGCTCACACAGTTAAGTTGCAAACGTTAACAATTTTTCACACAATGCCTGTCAGTCTCAACATCTTTCAATTACTTTGCTACCGATGCATAAAAGAGGAATGGAAGGAAATGTCAAAGTTGAATTATAGTAGATGTCATTTTTTAAAATTTTAACTTTTTTATTCCAACTTTTTTTTTAATCTAGTTAACATATAGTATAATACTAGTTTCAAGAGTAGAATTTAGTGTCACTTACATGTAATACCCAGTGCTCATCACAATAAGTGTACTCCTTAGTACCCATCCCCCATCCACCTCCCTCCATCAACCCTCCCTTTGTTTTCTGTAGTTCAGTCTCTCATGGTTTGCCTCCCTCTTCCTTCCCCCTTCCTCCATGTCCATCAGTTTCACTTCTTAAATTCCACATATGTGTGAAATCATATGGTGTCTCTCCTTCTCTGACTTATTTTACTTAGCATAATACACTCTAGCTCCACCAACATCATTGCAAATGGCAAGATTTAATTTTTTATGGTTGAGTAATATTCCAGCATGTGTGGGTTTGTGTGTGTACCACATCTTCTTTATCTATTCACCAGTTGAGGGACATTTGGGCTCTTTCCATAATTTGGCTGTTGTTGATAAATGCTGATATAAACAATGGGGTGCATGTGCTCCTTCATATCAATATTTTTGTAAGTTATAGTAGCTGTCCTCTTAACAGATAGACTGGTAATCAGACTATGTCAAAAGAACAGCTAAGGAGAAACTATGAAGGTTACAAATGTAACTTAATTTTTTAAGTAAAATATACAGAAGCTCAAATAGTTGTCATTTTTTTAAACTATGGGTAAGGCCTTTCTATGTAAGTGACTGCTCCTTAGAGCTTCTTTTTTTTTTAAAGATTTTATTTATTTATTTGACAGACAGAGATCACAAGCAGGCAGAGAGGCAGGCAGAGAGAGAGGAGGAAGCAGGCTCCCTGCTGAGCAGAGAGCCCGATGCGGGGCTCGATCCCAGGACCCTGGGATCATGACCTGAGCTGAAGGCAGATGTTTAACCCACTAAGCCACCCAGGCGCCCCTCCTTAGAGTTTCTTATAATCTTTCTTACACAGGCTACTCCAAGGCATCCTCTACAAAGTTTCATATTAATTTCTTTAAGACAGAGCAGGAATTTAAAGATATCTACAATATAAGCGACTTGCACACGAAAATCCTCTAGATTTTTATGACTTATTTCCAATAATTTACAATTGGTTTTTCTATATCTAATTTGTGATTTCAACCAAAACTTTCCAAAGCATTTAACTTACTTTTCTTTTATTTTTTTTCCATTTTATTTATTTTCAGTGTTCCAGCATTCATTGTTTATGCACCACACCCAGTGCTCCATGCAATACATGCCCTCCATAATACCCACCACCAGGCTCACACAACTCCCACACCCCTCTCTTCCACAACCCTCAGATTGTTTCTCAGAGTCCACAGTCTCTCATGGTTCGTCTCCCCCTCCAATTTCCCCCAATACACTTCTCCTCTTCTTCTCCCCATGCCCTCCGTGTTATTCCTTCTGCTCCACAAGTAAGTGAAACCATATGATACTTGACTCTCTCTGCTTGACTTATTTCACTCAGCATAATCTCCTCCAGTCCTGTCCATGTTGATACAAAAGTTGGGTATTCATCCTTTCTGATGGAGTCATAGTATTCCATAGTGTATACGGACCACATCTTCCTTATCCCTTCGTCTGTTGAAGGGCATCTTGGTCCTTTCCACAGTTTGGTGACTGTGGCCATTGCTGCTATGAACATTGGGGTACAGATGGCCCTTCTTTTCACTACATCTGTATCTTTCAGGTAAATACCCAGTTAACTTACTTTTCTTTTAAACATTTCCCTTTGCTCCTATATTTTATCTCTTTACATAACAATCAATTCAATTACATGAACAATTAAATATTAAATTTCATGTAACAGTAACCTTCTGGCTTCTTTCTCTCTCTCTCCCTTTCCCCTCTGCTCCTCCCCCTCCCTGTTCATGTTCTCAAATAAAAAAAAAAAAACACTAGTTGATAATGTTACACTTCGAAGACAAGAGCATGCACCAAACAGACATGTCTGATACTTGCCTGCCATGTGTCTGAGCTCTACGCAAGTGAGGTGAAGTTATCATTAATTAATTTAATTAATAGCAGGCTCCCAAAACCTGCAATGAACTGCGTATCCTAGAAGCGCACCAATAAAAAGATCCATTCCTTCTTCTGAACCTAGACTTTTGAGTAGCAGTCTCTAGAGTTTTGTTCACACATTTCTAACAATACAAATATTTGAGGATTCTCGTTATATCTACTTACCAGTTTCTAGACACATAGTTATGTCCACACTTTATGTGCATGTATATATGTATGCACTTATAAATCACATGTATGTACATCTGTACATGTTGTGCTTTATGAAACATGCACAGTCAACTTTGGACTCTAACCGCTCCTTTGCTTCCACATTTTACATAAGGGAACATGCAGGAGTGAGTCTTTCTTTCTAACATGACCAGCACAAAGATACCATCATCTGTTTGATTAAAAAATTGTAATATGAGCCATATGCAAAGTGATGGGAAGCGACAGTTTATTTTGTGGTCTGCCCCCAAAACAAATATACCTATCTGCATTAGGCAATAAATTGATGGATACAAAATGTTTTGCAACACCTGTGAGACTCAAATATATTTATTTTTTTTTTTATTTAAACATATAATGTAACCCCACCACCCTCTCCCAACACCCCTCCGCTCCTACCCCTCTCAGTTTGTTTTATGACATTAAGAGTCTCTTTTGGTTTGTCTCCCTCCCAATCCCATCTTGTTTCATTTATTCTTTTCCTACCCCCTTAGCCTCCACCCCCGTTGCAACTCCACTTCCTCATATCAGGGAGATCATATGATAGTTGTCTTTCTCCGACTGACTTCTTTCACTAAGCACAATACCCTCTAGTTCCATCCATGTCGTCGCAAATGGTAAGATTTCATTTCTTTTGATGGCTGCATAGTATTCCATTGTATATATATATATCACATCTTCTTTATCCATTCATCTGTTGATGGACATCTGGATTCTTTCCATAACTTGGCTATTGTGGACATGCTGCTATAAACATTCGGGTACACGTGCCCCTTTGGATCACTACGTTTGTATCTTTAGGGTAAATACCCAGTAGTGCAATTGCTGGGGCATGAGGTAGCTCTATTTTCAATTTTTTGAGGAACCTCCATGCTGTTTTCCAGAGTGGTTACACCAGCTTGCATTCCCACCAACAGTGTAAGAGGGTTCCCCTTTCATCACATCCTCGCCAGCATCTGTCATTTCCTGACTTGTTCATTTTAGCCATTCTGACTGGTGTGAGGTGGTATCGCATTGTGGTTTCGATTTGTATTTCCCTGATGCCCAGTGGTGTGGAGCACTTTTTCATGTGTCTGTTGGCCATCTGGATGTTTTCTTTGCAGAAATGTCTGTTCATGTCCTCTGCCCATTTCTTGATTGGATTATTTGTTCTTTGGGTATTGAGTTTGCTAAGCTCTTTATAGATTTTGGATACCAGCCCTTTATCTGATATGTCGTTTGCAAGTATCTTCTCCCATTCTGTCAGTTGTCTTTTGGTTTTGTTGACTGTTTCCTTTGCTGTGCAAAAGCTTTTGATCTTGATGAAGTCCCAATAGCTCATTTTTTCCCTTGCTTCCCTTGCCTTTGGCATTGTTCCTAGGAAGAAGTTGCTGTGGTTGAGGTCAAAGAGGTTGCTGCCTGTGTTCTCCTCAAGGATTTTGATGGATTCCTTTCTCACATTGAGGTCCTTCATCCATTTTGAGTCTATTTTCGTGTGTGGTGTAAGGAAATGGTCCAATTTCATTTTTCTGCATGCGGCTGTCCAATTTTCACAACACCATTTGTTGAAGAGGCTGTCTTTTTTCCATTGGATTCCTGCTTTGTCGAAGATTAGTTGAACATAGAGTTGAGGGTCTATTTCTGGGCTCTCTATTCTGTTCCATTGATCTATGTGTCTGTTTTCACACCAGTACCATACTGTCTTGATGATGACAGCTTTGTAGTAGAGCTTGAAGTCTGGAATTGTGATGCCACCAACTTTGGCTTTCTTTTTCAATATTCCTTTTGCTATTCGAGGTCTTTTCTGGTTCCATATAAATTTTAGGATTATTTGTTCCATTTCTTTGAAAAAATTGGATGGGTTACAGGCCAATATCCTTGATGAACACAGATGCGAAAATTCTCACCAAAATACTAGCCAATAGGATCCAACAGTACATTAAAAGGATTATTCACCACGACCAAGTGGGATTTATTCCAGGGCAGCAAGGTTGGTTCAACATCCACAAATCAATCAATGTGATATAATACATTAACAAAAGAAAGAACAAGAACCATATGATACTCTCAATAGATGCTGAAAAAGCATTTGACAAAGTACAGCACCCCTTCCTAATCAAAACTCTTCAAAGTGTAGGGATAGAGGGCACATACCTCAGTATTATCAAAGCCATCTATGAAAAACCCACGGCAAGTATCATTCTCAGTGGAGAAAAACTAAGAGCTTTTCTGCTAAGGTCAGGAACACGGCAGGGATGTCCACTATCACCACTGCTATTCAACATAGTACTAGAAGTCCTAGCCTCAGCAATCAGACAACAAAAAGAAATTAAAGGCATCCAAATCGGCAAAGAAGAAGTCAAACTATCGCTCTTTGCAGATGATATGATACTATATGTGGAAAACCCAAAAGGCTCCACTCCAAAACTGCTAGAGCTTGTAAAGGAATTCAGTAAAGTGTCAGTATATAAAATCAATGTACAGAAATCAGTTGCATTTCTTTCACCAACAACAAGATAGAAGAAAGAGAAATTAAGGAGTCAATCCCATTTACAATTACACCCAAAACCATAAGATACCTAGGAATAAACCTAACCAAAGAGGCAAAGAATCTATACTCAGAGAACTATAAAGTACTCATGAAAGAAACTGAGGAAGACACAAAGAAATGGAAAAATATTCCATGCTCATGGATTGGAAAAATAAACATTGTGAAAATGTCTATGCTACCTAAAGCTATCTACACATTTAATGCAATGGCTATCGAGATTCAATTATATTTTAAGGAATGTTGTAGAGTCTCAGCAAACCCTTAGCACGTGAAGACTGTCGCTCTCCGGTCAGAAGCATTAAGTGCAGCGTGTGCCCAGATGTTCTCTGTGATATTTATTACGTGACAAATGTTATTTTAAGAACTGTTCATACACATGAGCAGCAAACTATAGTCTTACACTTTATCTTCCAGTGCTGTAGAAATGTCTATAGATTAAAAGAATGGGAAAACCTAACTGAAATCCAGTTTCATATTTTTTTCACTCTATATGTTTCACAACCATAGTGTCAGATTGGAGAACAAGTTATAAAACTGAAAAATGTATTAATCCATTCTGCATTTACATTACCTTATTAGCACAAATAAATATGGCTTACAGTTTGGAAGGAAAAGAAAAAAAGGAAGAGGAAGGAGAGAAGGGGCAGGACAAAGGAGGATGGGGAAGGTGGAAAGAAGGACAAAAACAGCATCAAGAGTTCCCATGTCTACGAAGGGCAGTAGATGGTGAATATCACCAGTCAAAATCATCATATACCATTTTCGAAAAATGAATACAATAAAGTTGTGACACATGACCTTGTTTTTCTTATAAAACTTTAAAAGTTATTTGGATTCCTTTTTTTCTTATCTTTTAGAGACACTCAAAAATTAGAGCAGCTCACACAGGAGGTAAGTAATTAAACACAGAATGTGTAGACACGAAACAGAATAAAGCTTCTATTGGAATAAAGTGCAGCACTCTTGTTCACAGTAGATCTACTATAATTAGCCGATTAAAAATCAGGATAATAAGTCACCAGCAATCGTCAATTTAAATTGGATACAGGAGGCAGGCGCTGGTTCCACACTGTTCTGTGACAGCAAAGCCAGGGCCATGGTGAAAGACTTTCCAGGCGGACTAAATATTCCATCTGGTGGAAGCATGTCTGTCCACTCTTCTTCTTTTATTCAACAAACACTGCATGGGATGAAGGAATGTCAACACTAAATTCTCTAATACAGATGTAGAACACATGCATCGGGGCCAGCTCAACACCAGATTACAGACCCTGGAGGCAGGTAGTGGTTTGGCAGCTAAAATCATCCATTTCATTAACTTGTGCTTCAAAGATACTACCACATTTAGGAAACGAGGCTGCTTTTTGGTGACCAGTATGTTAGAAGTGAAGTCCTAAAGGCTAAGAGTGGAAAGAACCACATGCTGGGGGATCACACTAAATTTCAAATACTTCAACCAAGAGAAATTCAGTCACAGTGAACACACAGGTTCTAAACAAAAATTCTTTGCAGATAATGTCTACCAAGCACTTTCCTCATTTTTACTTGCCGTGGTACCTTTAAGAAAAGGTACAATTGGCACTTGACCTTCCGAGTCATGAAGACCTTTAAAAACATACCAAGAAGAAGAGCCTTGCATGACAGCAATCACATGCCTCTTCCCTGCCTCAAAATTAATCCCAGTGATGAGAAGACACGCCAACTACCCACGTATTAGCTCTTCATTTTTCCATGGTTATTTTCACCCAAAATCGAGATGGCCTGCGACCCAAACATCCTAAGTTCTAAGTCCTATAGCTCTTTTCCCTACTGACTGCTCCAGGGGCAGCTCCTTTAGAAACTAATTCACTCAGCTTCTGAATACAGTATTATGTACTTTAAACCAGCTACAAATCTAGGTAGTCACTTGCATTATATAAAGTCAAATCTCCTGCTCTCGATGTTCACACCGTCATCTGGTTGAATAATAATATTTCATCTATACTCAAGGCAAAATAAAAGTCCGGCTGCCTCTATAACATAGAGGGAAGTTTGCCCTGGCATTTGTGATTTGGGGCTAGTATTGACCATACAAATCACAGGATTTGGGAAGTGGATGAGAATTTTTTGTTTTCTAGATGGGGACACAGGTTATAATTTGCCTGAGAAAAACGGTTTATTACCAGTGGGATTTGGGCTGGTGTCCCTGCCACTCTGCTATGATTGCTTCCCAGCTGCACAGTGCGAGCTACGTGAACAGGTGTGGTACCAGGAGATTCACTATCACAAACAGCCTGGACATAAGGGAAGGGATAAGCATTAGTTACTTCCAGTGGCCAATTTGTTTTATTCTCTTAGTCTACTCTGTTTCCAAACTCATTAGTTCTTATGAACTTATCATACAGGTGTGATTTTATTGGAACACCTAAGAACACATCAGACGAAGGGATATCCCTGACTCCATGGCCACTCACGCTATTCACATCATAGCTGCTTCCCCATTCTGGCTTCCAGTTACTTTATAAATGTCTGACACCCCAACTCTCATCTCCCTGTGTTATGTGTGTTTTTCTGTCTGGGGGGGGGGGCGGTAAGCTATAATGTGCAGGCAATGTCTCAGGTGAACTCATGTGTCAGGCAGAATGGTGGCTCCCAAAGTTGTTTCCATCCTAATCTCTAGAACCTGAGAAGACGCTGGTTATATGGCAAGGGGAATTCAGAATATGGATGCAATGAATTAAGTTTGCCAAACAGCTGGGTGGGAAGATTATCCTGGATTATCTGGATGGACCCAATGTAATCATAAGTGTCCTTATAAGCTGAGGAGAGATACATAACACAGGGACCCCAAAAATGGCAGTTTGAGGGAGACCCAGCCCAACAGCATCAGAGGGATCAAAAGCCAAGGAATGCAGGTGGCCCCCAGTAGCTGGAGATACAAGGAAACAGATTCTTTCCTCAAACCTCCAGAAGGAATGTGATCCTGCCAACAAGTGCATTTTATCCCAGTGTTTTAGACCTCTGACCTCCAGCATCTTAGGATAATAAATTTGTGTTGTTTTAAATCATAAAGTTTGTGGTAATTTATTATAGCAGCGATAGGAATTTAGTATGGACTCTGGAAATGCACAAAATCAAAGTGGATCAAAGAGCCTAGCTATCTGACTTCCTGAAGGCTCACTGGAGGAATATTGGCTTCTGAGATCACTCTTGGGGCTCCTGGAAAAATGAAGCACTCCATGGACTGTGGGCCTCACTTCTTTGCTAGCTGCTGAAACGCATCTTCACAACTGGATGAATGACAACTATCTCTCTGGTCCTCTCTTCTGACTCTCTGTTCCACTTACAGGAACTATGAAGATTTATAAATTCATTGATATAGCAAACACCAGAGAATAATGATGGGAAAGATTGGGAGTTAGCTTGAATAGTCTCAAGTTTGAAGCGTCTTGATCTAATGAAGAGGATCTGTGACACAGTCCTGAACTCAGGGAGGAAGTCTGAGCTGGAAGACATAAATGCGGGTAAGATTTCTGTGGGAGAGTATTACATCACAGAAGCTCAAATAGTCTTACAAAAAGGACGGTTTGATTGAAAGTGACAAACACTGATGAAAAGACCATTAAGAGAGAAGATGAAAAATATTTCTGCATCTAATATCATTTTTTGCTCACATTTTTTCTATGAATTATACATTTAAAAACGATTTCATTTCATACTGAAACGTAAGAAACACTGTTCTATGAGATTGGGCAACAGGCCCAGCATCACACACTGACCCATTACAGGGCCAGCAGCTGCCTCTGGCATAAAATCCTTCCAAATAGGATACAAAATCTACTCAAAGAACAGAAGCTGGCATTCCTTAAACATTCTGCTCCTCTGAATTAGCCACCATAGAACACTTAGATAAATACTTACTATTGTGTCCGTCACCCCAGTTACCAAGTGATCTGTAACTCCATGGGGATGTAGAAAGAAGAAAATAGGAGAGTAGGATGAAAAGTCCAAAATATGCAAAAAGTCAACAGAGATTTTTATGTTTTTATGCAAAAACATCAAACAGAATTGTTAAACCTGGTTTTTAATATTGGGTATGTTACTGAAAGAGGATATTGAATGATATGCAGAGTCTCTAAACCTGCCTGTTCAGTTAGTTTTTAATTGAAATATATACATGTATATATATAAACATATATATATATGTATATATGTATATATATATAATCACCAGTGAAAGGTGAGATCTGCAAAAATAAACCTGTTAATCCCTCCATCACCCTTTCATTTTCAGCCCCACAAAAGGCAACTAATCCTAATAAGCCTACTGTGTATCTTTTTGCATTGTTTATCCATAGTAATAACAGGATATGCAAAAATACACACAAGATACATTTTTTATTGTTGCTTTTATAAAATTTGGGATCACAGTGAAGACATTAGCCTGTAATAGACTTTTCTCACTTGCCCAAGACATATTGGAAATGCTGCCAGTCTTACAGCTACAGATCTAACTTCAATTTATCTTCTAATGGCTACACAATATTCCTCAGTGTAGATGTACCATAGTCTATTCAGTCACTTCCTTACTGATGGACATCAGAGATATTGAAACTTTATCTTAGAATTCACATGATGCAAAAATCAGTATTTCACACAGATACCAAAGAATCCTTTGCTGTCCAATGTTACAATATCTTTCAAAAATATATTACACTATAACATTATTCTAGTTTCTTTATTTCTTGTAAATCTATAATAAAATGGTTTCCTGATTATTAATGGAAGTTACATAAATAGTTCCTCATTCCCTGTTCATGTCCTTGTTTCTTATTTTTCCGGAGTGAAGGAGGACCAAAGCAGTAAAAACAGAATTTCCACAAGTTTCTCCATTCAAATCTATCAATCCCTGCGCCTAGACCCTAAAACATTGCTCCCACCTTATCATACAGGATAAATTATCTATGTTCCTATCCAAGAGGAGACCATCCCACTTGTATGCTGGATGCCATTGCTTCTCATCTACTAAAAGACATTACTCTATAATTCTTCCCCTTACCTACTCTATCATCACTTTTCCTTCACTAGTGGATTTTTCCATCAACATTTAAATATCCTACAATGTTACCCACTTCAAAACAGAGAAGCCAACAACCCCATGACTTCTTTTCCTCTCTGCCACAGGCCCATTTCTCTACTCTCCTTTATAGCAAATTCTTTTAACAAGTGGAATAGTTGTCTACACTCATTCTTTCTTTTTTTCTTGACCCCACTTGACTCAGGCTTCTATCCACCCCTATCTCTAAAACAGTTCTTAACAAAGTCACCAACAACTTCCATCTTGTACAATCTAATGGCTGGGTGTCTTCCTCCTAATCCACCAACAGCATCTGGTCCGATAGGTCACAATCTCCTTTAAAAAATTCCTTTACTTCTACTTCAGTTTAGCATCTCTTTGGAGTCTTCCTCCTAGTTCACTCTGTTTTTCCACCATTGAAATGTAAGCTCCATGAGGGGAGGGATTCGTTTTTGTCTGCTTTGTTAACTGCTTAATATCCCAGCAGTTAAAAGTAGTGTCTGTCATGTAGTATGCCACATACCAGATCTACAGAATGCTGACAAAACTATTGACTTTTCGCTGAATTATCAAGGTACATACTGCTAATTTTGGCACCGGAGACCTTGAGTTCCTATTAATCTGTGAAATGCCCAAACAGAATTATCTTCTCTCATAAACCAACATTTCTACTGACTTTCCAAGTTCAATTAGTAAATGCCACCATTTATTTCCCTAGCCAACTAGAGCCTTCAGAACAGTACTTAAGTCCAAATTTAGTCGGTTGTTAACTCTTAGAAGGTTTTAGTTTACCATAACCCTTCCAGCTAGGTCCCTTGACCTCTATCTTCCATAGCTCAAATTATTCTTTACGTTGCCAACAGTCTAATCTCTCCTAACCAGAAGACTGGGTTTGGTAAATTGTAATTTGCAAGTTTTTCAAAGCCCTAAAAGCAACAGGTTAAATACAAATGGCCCTATAAAATGTAGAACAATCCCCCTTCATTAGCTTCATACAGTTTCCCCTAAATGTCCATGAAACTGAACCTTCTCTTTTTCCTGAAGGACATAATGCTGTAATCTAGCAGTGTCATTGATTTTACAGGTTTCTCTCAGCCCTGAATGACCCCTTCAATAAGTACTTATCAAATTGTGCTTTGTTTGATTTCAGCTTAAACATTCTCCCTATCCCATTTGCCTATCTCTTCCGGTACTTCTTCCCTGATCAGCTCAATGATACATGTCTTCCACCCTGTGGCCATACAGGTTCTTTTGGGTCATATCCATGCAATGCTTTCTCTTGGCTTTCTTGTTAAAATCACTTGAACTCTTGAATAAAATGTAAGCTGCAGGTAGATTTCTTATTTATGGTTAAATTCTGTACAGCACCTAGCACAATACCTTGCACAGAATACATACTTAATTTTAAAAGCTACTAATTTAAGGTGATAAACAGGGCAAAATGTTGTAAAATCTCCAGATAAATACTATTTTGAAATTAGATTTAGAAGAGAAACTATTTAGTGACTATACTTACATTGGTGGGCACCAAGTAATGTATAGATTTGTCAAATCACTATGTTGTACACCTGAAACTGACATATCATTGTATGTCAACTATACTTCAATAATAAAAAGAAAAAAGGAACTTTATCTTATATAGCTAAATGTGCTATGATGAATATAAACTTCACAAAAATGACTCTCAAGTGATAGATATTATACCATAAGTATACTATACCTCCCTAGATATCAAGATTTGGTTGTAAAAATACGCTTTGATGATCCAAAAAAAAAAAAAGTCTTGCAAAATAATACTCTGTATAATAAAATTATTCAAATTCATGTACTTCATCTGATGCCATATTAGCAAATACTAAAATTTATACTTCTAGTGACAAAATTACCCAGAAAAATTTAATTCAAGGGCACAGCATATTTGTTTACATATCACATTAATAATTACACTGAAATGCAAAATATTTTCATCTGGATTTTGCAGAGGAAAGTAACTGATGGTATTCCCCAATGAAAAACTGCAGAACTTGTCATTTTCTATGCACAGGAGGTCACTAATTAATCTTGAGTAACCCTCTGAGACACAGAATATGAGCAATGTGCACATGGGAGGAAAATAATAATTCACCAGAAAACAGACACAGAGAAAAAGCAGACTACATTTAAACAAATACAGCAAGTACTATAGGTGATATCTGGTGTCACTATTAGAGTTCACTTTTGGGAAATTATGCAATTCCCAGGACTAATCTTGAAACTTAGTTACATGTTTCCCAGCACTCCATAGAGAAAACTGTATGAAGACAAATTTGGGGCTGCTGCTAAATTAACCAACGGCAATGGTAACACTTGGAGTATCACTCCATCTTCACAGGCTAATCAGTATTAAGCCCTGAGATTGAGATAAGATGACCTGACCCAAGAAATCTTCCTTGGGTCCTTGGACCAAAATAGGTGACTTACTGAGGGGAAAGAAGTTAGGTAAACTTAGATGGATAGGCAAGCAATGGACTCAACTGTGTCTGGCCAAAACACTTATGTTGAAGCCCTAAGTCCTCATTGTGTTGAAATTTGGAGATGGAGTCTCTGGGAGGTCATTAGGTTTAGAGGGGTCAGATTGGAGGTGGGATCTGGCTCGTGATGGGTTTAGTGTCCTTATACACAGAGAAACCAAAAATCTTGCTCTTGTTCTTTCTGCTATGTGAAGGCACACTGAGAAGGTGGCCATCTAAACGTTTGGAAGACCATCTATACCAGATATGGACCATGCTAGCACCTTGATCTTGGGCTTTCAGTCTCCAGAAAAATGTGAGAGAATAAATTTCTGTTGGTTAAGCCACTAGTGTATGATATTTTGTTATAGCAACCTGATAGAAAATGAGTGCTGTAATACATTCACTGAGCATAAGCATGGTGCACACTCCCATAGTGGACCACCACTGGCATTGTTATTGGACTTTAAACTTATGAGGAAGTGAGGGGGAAACAAAGGAGCATCAAGAAATGTGATAGTTTTGGTGATCCAGGAACTCAAGTCAGAACTTGGTCCAGTCACTGAAACTGTGAACTGCAACCCAGGGCTTATATTCTCAGGAAAGTGCTTTTAAGTCATCCAAGGGCTTCAACTCGTGTTTCTGATTCTGGAAGTTTATAGCTCCTTTTGTTTGAAATAAGAAATAAGAATAAGGCGACCTCATACTCACTTGTATCTTTCATGTCAATCTTGTATCCTCATCTGGGGACCTGGGACTAGACCCAAGTGGGATGGCTAAATAGCCCTCAAGCTTAGAGCACACAAACACACTTATCAGTAAGCTCTTTACCGTAACTTAACTCCTGTCACACCTCAACGAGTAAACTGAATCACGGTTCTCCAAGTGGGAGAATCAGAGGGGGACCGTACAAAGAGCCTGTGACAGGAGGCTGGAGTCATTTTTTTCTGACCTACCAACCAAGCTTCTACCCTTTGCGTAACTCCAGAAATGAGCCTCCCTGAGGCCCTTTCCCCATCTACCAACACAAGAGGATTTGATGAGGTGAATCTCCCCGAACGCTAAACATGACAAAAGTTAAAGATTTCCCTCCCATCCAAATGCTAAAGGAAAGCAGAAAGTAAATAAAAAAATAATTTTCTTTATTGTTAGAAATCAACCATGATAATTTACAGTAGATATTTTAAGATAGCCAACTATGTGTGACAAAAAAAACACATAGTACTGACTTTTTAATCACAGCCTCTCCAGTGAAACTAGGAAGTAAGGCACCATGACCTTTAGCTGAACTGTTGCTTGGACATGTTATTTTTTACAGGACATGACTGAGATTATATACTTCTGTTAATTACTCTTTTTGCTATTCTTTTAAGTCATCTAATAGGCTTGTTCTAATGTTTCTTTTAGCTTTTTCTATAGAATAAGACTACATTACTTGTTTATATCTTTCCTGTCAAACTTGTATTTTCATTTGGGGACCAATGACAAGTAAACGAGCCTGGCTGCTGGAGAGCTTTACATAAAATGAAATGCTATAGTGCTGGGAATTCTTCTTTAATTTTAACTTTAAACTCGATCTTTTGGTTGCTTGACTGACCACCTTATTATTACCTGCACTGAAAAAGGTCCCATCGATACTGAATGTCTTGGGTCCACAGACCAAAGACAAATGCTGCCATTGTGCAGCGTGGTGTAATCTGTCAAGGAAATGCACAGGCACTGACAACCATTTCTTTCCAAAATAAGAGAGTTTCACAAGAATGAAAATGCATGTCTATCACTTCTTCTTTTTACTGTACAGTATACTGTATCTTTTATCCTTGCTGATGATTATATTTTTTCTAGTTTTCCCTCTATTTTATTGGAACATAATTTAGAAAGTATTATCCATACTTTTTTACTGACCTTCCATGCTAACATTTTATTCTTTATTGAACATAATTCTTGATCATTAAAAAAATGAACAGAAGTAATTTATGACAGAACCAGTCTGCATGTCATCCATGCATGGCCATAATCTTTCTTTTTGCTTGGGCATTCAGAGGAAAGTTTCAGACCATTTCTTTGAAAGGCACGCTGAACAACACTTTTAAAAAAATTTTAATTTTTCTCTTTTCTAGCATATATTCATACTTTAATTCTCTATACCGAGGATTTACTGTAATGAGCCAAACAGTACATATTTTCTATTTTGTGAGCATACAGTCTTTCTCACAATTAATCAGCTTCGCCATCTAGTATGGAAGGAGCCAAAGACAACATGTAATGAGTGAGCATAGCTATGCTCCAATAAAACTTTATCTACAAAAACAAACAGGAGGCTGGATTTGGCCCAGAGGCCATCGCTTGACAACTCCTGCTCTGTCTGGTTCTGTAGGTGGTGTTGCTCAGATTGTAAATACAAGACTCGGAGATATGCTGATTCAGGATGACCTTTTCCATAAACTACGTCAGGGTGGGCATGTCCCTTGACCCGTCTGAGCTTGCACATTCGTAACCTGAAGATGTTTGGTCTAGGTGAATGTTATCAAAACCTAGTGTTTCGGGGCACCTGGGTGGCTCAGTGAGTTAAAGCCTCTGCCTTCGGCTCAGGTCATGATCTCAGGGTCCTGGGATTGAGCCCCGCATCGGGCTCTCTGCTCAGCGGACAGCCTGCTTCCCCCTCCCCCCGCCTGCCTCTCTGCCTATTTGTGATCTCTATTAAATAAATAAAATCTTTAAAAAAAAAAACCAAAAAACCTAGTATTTCTTTTATTTTTTTTAAAGATTTTATTTATTTATTTGACAGACAGAGATCACAAGCAGGCAGAGAGGCAGGCAGAGAGAGAGGAAGGGAAGCAGGCTCCCTGCTGAGCAGAGGGCCCGATGCGGGGCTCGAGCCCAGGACCCTGGGATCATGACCTGAGCCGAAGGCAGAGGCTTTAACCCACTGAACCACCCAGGCACCCCAAAACCTAGTATTTCTACAGTTACTTGAACATGCCCTTGACTACTCATGAACAAATGTTAAGAAGCTAAACGCTAAAGCTTATAAACTGTTTTTAACCCTAAAAATTCTCTTTTGCAAAACATTTTATTTCTTTATTGCTTTCCTTGGGGGGGCGCCTGGGGGGCTCAGTGGGTTAAAGCTTTCTTTGGAAAAGTGAACTTTTAGAATCACTCCATAAAACTTCTGGGGGGTTATAAGTGAAATGCTGTGTTCATCCACAGCTGAACTTTTCATACTGAAAAGAAAGGGTCTGCCGATGGGCTGGCTGTGATGTCCGATACCGTGTGAGCAGCAAGACTAAGGCAGCTGTTCTGCCAGTCAAGCAGATGCTCATTTTTGCCCTCCCTAACTCCTGTCTGTACCTCTGAGAAAGAGAGTGAACTTTCAGAAGAAAAATGGCCCTTTATTTTTTGAACCTTCTTTTTTTTTTTAAGATTTTTTAATTTATTTATTAGTCAGAGAGAGAGAGAGAGCGAGCACAGGCAGACAGAGAGGCAGGCAGAGGGAGAAGCAGGCTCCCTGCCAAGGAAGGAGCCCGATGTGGGACTCGATCCCAGGACGCTGGGATCATGACCTGAGCCGAAGGCAGCCGCTTAACCAACTGAGCCACCCAGGCGTCCTTTTTTTGAACCTTCTGAGCAGTATCAGTGAACTCGGTAATGACAACTGAGGTAGCACTCAAAATGTTTGTCCTTCTGGTAATTATACAGAATCCAATTAACCTAGCAGGAAGGCAGGTAAGACTTGCTTTTTTCATCGTACATTTTCTTTGGGTGTTAGTGAGTTTAGGTGAAGTTTCTTCCACAAAATATATAATTTCTATTCCTAACAGAATGTGAAACTACCCAGACATCCTTAGGGTCTTATTTAATGGAAGATCTAAGACCAAGTTCTCTGCAGCTGCCTAAGCTAGTGAAGTTGAATAAATGGGGGCCCACGATTGTCAGAATATCGCTAACTGAAAATGAACACCTGCTGCTACTTTGAACAGTACTATGGGTCATAAACGTCTGCTTTCTAGCAAATTGCTGCTGTACTACGTGAGAGGGATCCGAGGGCAGCTGTGGAAATGTAAATGAGCATGTAAAATACTGAAATAAACTGTTTATTATGTCTTTACATTTCTCTCATTAATTTAAAGAGTAAGCCACAGGGGATAGAAATTGCAGTCTCCAACATATTAAACTTGTGATCAATTTTGGTTTGGAGAATATCTTAGCTTTTAGTAAAATGCTATATTTTAACAAAACTTTAAAAGGTAAGTCTATTTTCTTTGAGTGTTATTTACTTTGGCTATATATAAATTAAGCGAAGTAAAAAGGTATCAATGGTTGTTAGTTACAGGATGCTTGTTTGTAGCAGGGAGGAAAAAAGGGTAAGGAAAAAGGCAAATTCTAGACCATTAACTTATGGTAGGAAGATTTCATTCCAGATTCAATATTCTATGGAGTAGTTCTGTTTCATGAAATCTACTTTCTGTAGGGAAATCTGTATATGACAATCACTATTTTGCCTGCTTTCAGCTTAGTTCTACTTATATTAAACATCAATGAGAACTAGAATGTCATACATAGAAACTACATTACATGCACAAAATTTGTTCCCTGCTTTATAATTCTAAGAATTACAGAATTTTATAAAGCTAGATTAAGGATGCCTCTATTAAGAAAAATACAATTTTGTATAATTCATCATTTTGTGCATTAAATTCCTTTAGAAGATAACATAATAAATAATTTACAATGACCTCAGTGGAATACATAATGTTAATAGTATTTCACTTTCCCATTTTGTTCATTTCAAGTTAGATGAAGGGTGTCCTACATCTTTCATATTTTCACAATTCTAGTTTTACCAGCATTCACTAAATGGAACTTTGTCAATCACAACTTTAATATGACTATGATTAAATGATAGTAGATGTTCATAATGCTGTCTTCAAAGAACTAAAGAAAGTCCCTAAAAGCTTTTAGAATCTTAGAAAGTTCCGATGAGGAGATCTGATCTGGTTGTACTTTTCAGTAAACTTTGATGATTCAATTGTAGTACCCTACTAAACAAAAAAGTGTGTTTTGTCACCCAGATTCAATCTATCTGCTCTAAGGCCATACTACTTCATGACAATTGTAATCAAGGTACAGTGTTGTTTTATTTTATCATTCATTGAAACTTTATTTAGCTGTTTTTTAAAATTTTTTTTATTTTTATATAAATATGTAATGTAACCCCACCACCCTCTCCCAACACCCCTCCCCCTCACCCCCCTCAGTTTGGTTGATCTCCCTCCCGATCCCATCTTGTTTCATTTATTCTTTTCCTACTCCCTTAACCCCCACCCCCGTTGCATCTCACTTCCTCATATCAGGGAGATCATATGAGAGTTGAGTGGATAAAGAAGATGTAGTATATATATATATATATACACACACACACACACACACACACACACACACACACACACACACAATGGAATACTATGCAGCCATCAAAAGAAATGAAATCTTGTCATTTGCGGCGACATGGATGGAACTAGAGGGTATTATGCTTAGTGAAATAAGTCAATCGGAGAAAGGTACAGTGTTTTAAACAGCGAAGTGGGAAATGTTTAAAACAAGAGCTAACAAGAGCACAGTGATTATAAAGCAAGCAGACACACTCCTGTGAATATATACATATATATAATGAAAAAGAGACTCTGAGACATTTTGCACAGGAGGTAACTGAGGACCAAGGAGAGGAAGCGATGTGCCTGAGTCTGGCTGCAGAGCTGAGACTGAGCTCATCCAGCTCTCACACCTGGGTCCCTGCTCTCAGTCACGCAGTCGTTTTGTCTCGGGAGTCTTCCTCTCGGTGAGCAAGATTTATATTCACGTTTTTGTTTTAATGTTCCATGGTTTTTCATTCTCTTTTCTATGTTATTAAAATGTTTAAAGATGGAAAATATTAAACCATGAAGCAAAGAACCTATATATTAGTGCATGTAATGCACTAATATAACCAGTATTATGGTACAAATTTGGTCTCTGAGTAAAGTATATAATCATTACAATTAAAAATAAATTATTCCCCCATGAAATTCAGAAGAAAGCAAAGGAGCAAGATTTTATTATTTTAATGTCCTGTTTAGTTGTAATCTTAATTAGGTATAGAGAAAATTTAGAAAGGGAATTTATTCCCTGATAGTATCTTGCCATATATATAAGACCTTAAAGCCATGGCATAGTCTAGTAAAATGTGTCTAAGAATGGAAAATTCAATCTAGTCATAAGGTTTATTAAAATTAACATGGTAATTTTTAAACTGCAATTTAAAAGGTAAGTAGTCATGTTCACATTTTAAGAAGAAAAGAGAAGTCCACTAACATAATGCATATAATTTACATGTTTCTCAATTTTAAGAAGAAAGATAGTGCTAAGGTGGACACTTAAAGTTGCTTTATAAATGGTGTTTTAAATAGAAGAAAATGATGTTTAATATATATCCTTTCAGTAAATGTTTATAATGTCTTAATTATGATCTCAAATAGAAATAACTCATATATAAATAGTCCATTTGTCATATGAGTTTTCAGCATAATATGGATTGTGCTCACTGAAATTACATTATTCATAAAGTAGATAATTTTCAAGCTCTTTTCTCTTTTTTTTTTTACTGATTCAGATTAATGGGTAAAAAAAATTCCATCAGTGATATTTTAGGAAATATTTGAATTTCTTTACTTGCAAATACAATTTTTTTTAGTTCTATAATGTTTAAGTGTTAAATACATGCAAACTTCCAAAAAGTCACCTTCTGATCAAAAAAAATTTTATTTCTCATTATATGTATGAAACGTGATATGTGTATTCTCTTACATATATGTAAATTAGTCTGCCCACATAGCC
Source organism: Taxidea taxus jeffersonii (assembly GCA_003697995.1). Taxonomy (NCBI): domain Eukaryota; kingdom Metazoa; phylum Chordata; class Mammalia; order Carnivora; family Mustelidae; genus Taxidea; species Taxidea taxus. The sequence continues at coordinate 28,509 of RCUC01130854.1, forward strand.
ATTATTCTTGATCTCCGTTTCTCTCAGAGTATTACAGTCATCACTATTTTATTCATTTGTTCATTTGTTTATTGTCCATCTCTCCTATGGAGCATTCATTTCCATGATGTCCGGTGACTTGTTGCTGCTGTCTAAAGTTCATCACCAGCAGCTAGCACTTGCTAGGCCCATAATAGATATTGAATAAATGTAGATTTATCGAATCAATGAGTGTATACACTAATATGAGAAAAGGGAGAAATCAATTAATAAAGTTTTAATAATAACTTAAGGCATATTTGGCCCTTGTGAAAATAAAACGACATTGTTTTAAAAATAATTTGGACATAGGAAAATGATTTTTATTGAAAAATGTTCATGCTGTAATGAAATATTTTATATATATATATTTTTTAATTTTATTTTTATTTAAACATAATGGATGGAACTAGAGGGTATTATGCTTAGCGAAATAAGTAAATCGGAGAAAGACAACTATGATATGATCTCCCTGATATGAGGAAGTGAGAAAGAATAAATGAAATATTTTTTAAATGAACATGAAACTATAGAGAAAATGGTCCAAAAAACTCTAATTTTCCAAAATGCTTTTTACTACTGCAAAAACAATTAAAGAAATCATAATTCATGATGAAATGCATTAAAAAGAAAAAATATGAAAGAAAATTTATGCAAACTTATTAATGGGAAAACAATATATTCATATAGGCAGAATTATGACAGTATTTGAACACTGGAAGAAGCAAAGTGAAGTACCCTCGTTTCAAAATGAAACATATATACCTGAACATCAGAGCTACTGGGATTATACTGTACCAAGGGAAATAAAGGAAAGGATGCTTGCTTAATAGCAAATTATTAAAAGACAAAATACGTATACCTATTAATCTCACCAAGTATTTTTCTTTTTAATATTTAATTTTAAGGGCACTGGGTAGCTCAGTCAGTTATGTGTCCCACTCTTGATTTCAGCTCAGGTCACGATCTCAGGATTATGAGATCAAACCTTGAACTGGACTCTTCACTGAGCACAGAGCCCGCTTAAGATTCTCTCTCCCTCTCTAAAAAATATAATAAAATTAATTAATTTTACTGATTACTAATTTCTAGCCCTATACTTAAATTCATAGTTTGTGCTTCATAGGGAGCATCTATTTGAAGAATTTGTAATGAATCTCATGAAATTTATAGAATTTATTAGCTGATAAAGTATATGTAATTTAACAATTTGAAAGACATATTAAAAACTATTTTGGGGCGCCTGGGTGGCTCAGTGGGTTAAGCCTCTGCCTTCGGCTCAGGTCATGATTTCAGGGTCCTGGGATCTAGTCCCGCATCGGGCTCTCTGCTTGGCAGGGAGCCTGCTTCCTCCTCTTTCTCTCTCTCTGCCTGCCTCTGCCTACTTGTGATCTCTCTCTGTCAAACAGATAAATAAATCTTAAAAAAAACTATATCAACAAATATATAAAATGAATTACAGAATAAGAACAGAGTTGACTAGGTGCCTGGGTGGCTCAGTGTAAGGTTAAGCTTCCACTTTCGGCTCAGGTCATGATCTCAGGGTCCTGGGGACCAAGCCCCACGTCGGGCTCTCTGCTCAGTGGGGAGCCTGCTTCCTCCTCTCTCTCTGCCTGCCTCTCTGCCTACTTGTGATCTCTGTCTGTCAAATAAATAAATAAAATCTTAAAAAAAAAAAGAACAGAGTTGACTTTCTTATCTACTAATCTGGCAACTTTCAATAACCACAAAATCAATACCTTAATTGTACTTTGAAATTAAAGTTAGAAAGATAATCCAAGTGACTATAATAATCATTTAACATATCAAAGATGGCCAATTGATGTGAAAATAGTGTTATTTTATAATTAACTTAAACAAGACTACTTTAACACAGGAAGCAACTACAGTTATGAACAGTCCTACAACTGATCACACTTCGTTCATGCTTTCTAATGTTAATATTGTAGCAGTCTAAATGGTATCTTCCTGGTACTAATGGGAATTGGTGAGAGTCTGTTCTTACTTTAAACCCAATTAATCTTAAAAACAGTCTATGCTAAAGTAATATGTAAACATGACTCTTAAGTATATTTCAGTAAGAAAAAATAATTTACAAGTCTACCTATTCTTGGCATTTATTTCAAGGAAAATCTACCATTAATCAAGTAATTTAAGTAGTTATAAAAATGCCAAGCAGCTCTGATCAATATATTGCTTAACAATAGGTGGATGATTAATTTCCATCTATAACAATAACAAATAATGAAAAGTCCTTTAAATCCCATGTACTAATAATTAACTATATGTCCTGAAAACTTCATCACTGTCTTTGTCCTTTAAATAAGTCCCATGCCCTGATGAAATTCATTTTCCAGGTTTCTGGGCTATTTCAAATTTTTGACAAGTTTATCCAAGTCAGAAAAAAATTGAAGATTTTAAAGGAGGAAAAGCAAAATATAGAATAATTTCAGTTTTCAAATACGAGGACAATTGATATTTTCCAAAACAGTACCAAGGAAACTATCTTATAAGGAAGTGGAGATGCAACGGGGGCGGGGGTTTGGGGGGTAGGAAAAGAATAAATGAAACAAGATGGGATCGGGAGGGAGACAAACCAAAAGAGACTCTTAATGTCATAAAACAAACTGAGGGGGTGGGGGGGGAGGGGGGTTGGGAGAGGGCAGTGGGGTTACATTATATGCTTAAATAAAAATTAAAAAAAATTTTTTTTAATGTTGCAAGATTTGAGGAAGCTATAAAAGTTGCATCCATAAACGAACCCTTAGATTAACTGATTTAGAGTTGTGATATACTGCTCTTGTATATCATATATCTTGGCAAATCAAGTACTTCTACAATGGCACTAAAATATTCCCAAAATTTCAACATACTGTATCATCTAACTTGGTGTTTTTTTTTAATTTCCTAAGAAACTGTGTAATTTGGAAAGTGTTTAGAGTCAGGATTATGATTGCCAACCATAATTATACTGTAGAGCTACTGAAGTGGTGGTTATTAGAGCTTTTGCTGCTAATCATATGTCTTTTATTTGCCTCGGAATGAACAAAATAGGATTATATAAATAATATGAACATTTTAATTGCCACTGAGGTCTTTTCTAAAGGATCCTAAAATGTAAAATTTCTTAAAAATTCATTTCATAATTTAAAGATTACGCTCTTCTTAACTTAGTTATCACTCGACTTAAAGCTTTCTAAAATTATGCTACTCACCAATTTATAAAGATAAGTGTAGAGTGAGTTGTTAATTTTCCTTTTAAGACGTCTTTAAAGAGAGGGCATCTCTGAGAACAGCTAAGGTAAGCTGGGCATATGCAACTTTCACAGATGTAGAGTGACGAGGCTGAATTTGAAATGATCTTACTTTTAGCAATCAATGTTTGCTTTTTCTCTGCCACAAACCAAAAATAAGCAGGCACACACAAATGTGGATTGTGTACCATCACTCCCATTGGTTTCTGGAAGTCCTTTTCATTGTCTGTTGGGGTCTCTGAATCTATGTCGTTCTACCATATTTCCTATCTCTCCTGTCTATGTTGCATTCTGGGCAAGTTCCTCAGTTCTATCACCCAATTCATTAATTTTCTCTTGGACTACGCTCACCCTATAATGTATTCCATTCCAAGTTGTATTAATTTCAATAAAAACAGTTGTATTTCCAAGTGTTTCACTTGGTTCTATTCATGTCCCATTACGTGTGTTTCCTTTCTGCCTTTGTTTCATAACTTTTGTTCTTTATTCATGAGTACCACTATCAACTATTCCCTAAAATTAATTTCATCTTGGATGCATTCTTGTGAACGTCTGCCTAGTCTATTAGCTGTGTTTTTTAAAGTTAATTAGTTTGCTCATGTAGTTTAGAATCTTGGTGTGCAAGCTCATTTGAATCAAAGGAATATCCCCTCTCCCCCTTCCATTTTCTCTTTCTTCCTTATTATAAGCCTTCCTCTGTATTTTTCATTCCTTCCACTAAATCTCCTAATGAGTTAAGTCCACAACCAGATCATAAAATAGTTCTTTCTTTATGGTGATACAAGCAATAACAGATTCAGTCACTAAACTAATGTGCAGCTTGACTCATTTCCAATTTTTTTTTAAAGATTTTATTTATTTATTTGACAGACAGAGATGACAAGTAGACAGAGGGGCAGGCAGAGAGAGAGGAGAAAGCAGGTTCCCTGCTGAGCAGAGAGCCCGATGTGGGGCTCGATCCCAGGACCCTGAGATCATGACCTGAGCTGAAGGCAGAGGCTTTAACACACTGAGCCACCCAGGTGCCCCTCATTTCCAATTTTTTAAAAAAATTTAAATTTAAATTTAAAAAGGGGGCATTGGTGTTTTTACCTACTTTAGCTTACAGTGTCTTATGAAGCCATTGTCCCAGGCTCATAATCATAATCATAATCTTAACCACCTTTTCTCAATGGAGTTGTATTAGCCAAGAGTCATTCTCATCTCAGACAAAGAAATGAGCCCACCCCTCTAGTTTCCAGGGTTGCATAGAGACTTTTTAGACCGTATGACTCAGTAACTGGACCCTAGCAGCTTGTAGTTTAAGATTCACTCCAAAGGGATGCCTGGGTGGCTCAGTTGGCTAAGCGGCTGCCTTCGGCTCAGGTCATGATCCCAGCGTCCTGGGATCGAGTCCCACATCGGGCTCCTTGCTCGGTGGGGAGCCTGCTTCTCCCTCTGCCTCTGCCTCTGCCTGCCTCTCTGCCTCTGCCTGCCTCTCTGCCTGTGCTCGCTCGCTCTCTCTAACAAATAAAAATAAAAAATCTTAAAAAAAAAAAAAAGATTCACTCCAAATTTCTTATTTCTGATATAGAGATATTGATCTTACTTTTTAGGCAGCATATCTTTTAATATTGCTTCATTTTCATCTCTCACCACTACTGTTTAGAGCAGAGTTGGTGCTTTGAACATGAACTCTTTGTGTTATCCCAAATAGAAATGCAAACTATTTTGAAAAAAAAAAACATATTGCTAAGGAAAATAATAAAAGCCAATGAAGCTAATAGTAATGAATGAGGTAGTTGTAGAAAAGATGGCCATATAAATGTTGTTATCTAAGAATGAAAATTTTGGCATACTGAGATTCGAAACAGAATGTGAATCAGTGTTATTTCATCTAACACAACCTGGGATGGCCGGATCCAGACAGCAGGGCCGCAGGGCAGGAGAAGTCATTCTGTGTTATCCGAAGAGCAAAACAGCAATTCGCTGTAGAGTTCATATTTTACCCGAGCCACTGTATTTCTACTCAGTGCTACTGCCCTCTTTAGTTTACCCTGGGTCTTCTCTCACCTGGACTATTGCAACAGCCTCCCATTAGTATCCCTTTGTCATTTTCTCATCTTCCATGACCAGGAAAATTATTATTTGAGTAAAAATAACCATGGCAGATCTTTGCATTAAAGAATCAAACTATTTCCTGAGCTTAGAGGAAAGACTCTGATTCCTAAGCACAGCATTGACACTCCAGGCCTATACCATATGACCCCAACTTACCTCCACAGTCTCAGCTTGCAATACTAAATCTTAATGCCTTCTTTGTCAGCCACGATATTCCTAACACAACGTTCCATTCTAAAACTCTAGATCTTTCTCCCTATTGGCTCCTCTACCTGAAATGTTTTCTTTTTCCCTAACACATTCCTCTCAGAAGCCCCCACCTCTCCCAATGGCCTACAAAATTCAGACTTCCCTAAAAAAGGAGGCCAAGTGTCTTCCTTTTCTGGATGCCCCAGGACTTGATCTACACCTCATCTGAGGCATTTGTCCTAGTGCATTAATTACTGATGGACACCTAATGACATGAAGATCTTCTGATGAAAATCTGTCTCAGTCACCCCAGGATACTGAACGCTTGCCTTTAACTGTTGAGTTTTTTACTCAGTGAGTACAAATTAACTGTTAATGATTATGATATTTAATCTCTCCTAAGTTGTCAGAACTCTCACTAAGGGGTATTCAGTAGCCCAAGCCCACTCCTAGGGAAAAGGAAAGATGTAACCTTCATGTGGCAACATTCACAACATACATTTCAAAGCAGCTTGGAAAAATCAGTGCGGCTTCACAACTATAACTGGATCCTAGGAAATATTTTCCAGGATACACCGATTATTTAAGGCAATTGCTAGAGGAGGGAAGCACTTTACTGGAAATACCCACTGTGGACCAGTAGTAGAAAAGGGTGTCAATGACTTTGCTAAAGGTCACTCACTGGTGATAAAGTGGAGGGAGACGCTGAGGGGGTGCAGGGCCTGAAAGTAGTGATCACAGAAACAGGAGCTTCAGCTGATTTGAGTATCTACGTAGGCCAGGTGCTTACATACTTGTACCACTTGGTTTTCACTGCCAACAACCCCAAAGGCAGATAGTGTTTCTCTCATTTTATAGACCAGGAAAATAAGGTTTATAGAGGATAAACTGCCGTAAGTCCCACAGCCAGAAAACGGCTAAGCAAAATTTGAACCCCGATCTACTTTACTCCAAAGCCAGTAATCTCACTTCCTGTAGGTAACAGGTAAAAGGAGACAAGAGAGACAGCAGAGATTATCAGTCAGTCAATATAGAGTTGATTAAACATGACCTCAAAGAACTAATTAAATCAAGCAATGGGAATGATGACAGAAAGGAGACCAAACTGAACTTATCGGGACAGCATCAGGGATCAAGCCATCACCTTGAAGCAACAGTACCACAGTTTAAATTCACTCAATTGTAGATCAAACACCAGGTACAAAATACAAATGAAAGATCTGTTCAGTTAATTTCAAGCTCTTAAATGGACATCATTGGAGAAAATCAGTGACTCCCAATCACAAAGCCTTTCAGAAATCTTCCTTGCTATCTCTAAACAGCAACTCCTTTACCACCATGACAACCGTGGCAACTCTACAGTCACCCCCTTTCCAACAAATTGTTCTCTTCACTCTTTTCTGGAGTCATCTACTGATGAGCCATCCATAAATAAAGTTACACACTGTATTACTGCTCTTACCCAAGGTAAGAGTGATGGGAAGCCCTGAACCCTCAAGATTCTTGTTTATAAATTCACTGCATCACCTTGATCCCTATGCTCTGCCTTCAGGTGTTCAGTCATGTATATACTAATGGGAGCTTTTTTTTTCTTTTTGCATCACCTTCCATTAATATAACTCAAAAATATATAGCATTCAATTAAAAAAAAGCAGTTAGAATGAAGGAAGTATGCACAAATGTAATGAAGTAAACACCACACATATAAAAACTGTTTCCATCACTCCATATTATGTTATTCTCTCCATGCTTCTGATGGTTGATGATATTGGTCATTACTATATCAGTATGTTCCTATGGAAATTAGAAAATAATAATCTTAAAGATTATACATTTTCTGGACAGTTAAGAGCATCATAACAAATCCTCTCAATATTGCCCCTTGCAATAAGGAAAGAGATATTCAAAATCACTTAATTAGACACGATCACTCTGGAATATATGCCTAAAGACAAAATGTATGTGTGGACAGATATCTAACATGGGAAGATCAAATAAATCATAACAGCCAGTAATAGGAGGCTGGGAAGTAAGAGTTTTAATAGGTGCTTAGTAAATGCCTATTTCCCCTGCATTTTTAAATGAGGCAAAATATACTACTGTATTCAGTCCTTCAAGAGTATTAAATATTTACTCAATATTTAACTACATTCTAGAAACATAATATATGTAAGGCATCAGTTAGGTTGCTGAGGCACATAATATATAATAAATACATGGCTGGGTTTTTTCCTCTTTGGTTTCTTTTTTCCTTCTGCTAAAATTGTAGAGCATAGGGGCGCCTGGGTGGCTCAGTGGGTTAAAGCCTCTGCCTTCGGCTCAGGTCATGATCTCACGGTCCTGGGATCGAGCCCCGCATCGGGCTCTCTGCTCAGTGGGGAGCCTGCTTCCTCCTCTCTCTCTGCCTGCCTCTCTGCCTACTTGTGATCTCAGTCAGTCAAATAAATAATAAAAATTTAAAAAAAATCTTTAAAAAATTGTAGAGCATAATAAAGGTCATGGAAATGAATCATTATATGTTTTTCAACACTAAATGTATTCAGAAGATCCCATGTCTTTTAAGCAGGAAGTTCCATTTTCAAAATCTGTAAGAAGGAAATAGGATGTCAAGTCTACAAAGGGCCTTCAGTGTCCTCTGAAAGTATGCCACCTTGAGCGGGCCACTGCCACCTTGTGGCATTTTGATTCAATGAGTTTGGATAGGTGATCCATTCCTAGCTAATCAGAAAAAAACTGAACTGGAGCGGGAATCTTTCATAAATATTTACCTGGTAAGTAAACTAATTCTATCTGGACTTTAATGCTGTAGAAGTAATTTTTTTTCCTACATCTTAATTTGTTTTTTCACATGTTCAGAGAATTCAACCAATTACCTACTAATAAAATAAAACATCCAACCACTGGAAATTGTCCCTGATTTTTGGATGACTTGAAAATGTGATAGGTAACCAAAGATCACTTTAGTACTTGTGTTATTGTGATTTGTAAGAAATATATATATTTGGTCCTTCAGATGACCAAAATAAATTTCTCTTATTGATGTGGTCTTCACACACAGTTCCTAGTTCACAGTTCCCCGAAGCCTTGGAATTTCTTGACCTGTAAGAGTAATGGGAACATTTTTGCCACAGTATTTGGTCACTTGTCCTCAGTTTCTGAAAATGCTTCCGAGCCATAGAGCTGAAATGAACGTCACATCATTCATACAACCCCCTTTTCCACCATAACTGGGTTTATGTTAATGAAGTGACTTTTGGAAAGCACCCAAGGACAGGCACTGGTTGCCTAGGGAATCAACCATGACTAGAGGATGGGAACTTTCAATTCCACCCCAGATTTCCAGGGAGGTAGCAAGGCCAGAGGTTGAATCAATCACCAATGGCCAATGAGGTAATCAACCATGCCTCCATAAAAACCCAGAAGGAGAGGGTTCTGAGAGTTTCCAGGTCAAGGAACCAGAATGTTTCCCGGTGCCACCATGCCAGGCCCCAAGATCCCAGAGCACAGAAGACCCTTTGTTCAGGACTTCACCATATGTATCTCTTCATCTTGTTGTTGATTCATATTTTTTAATATCCTTTATAATAAATAAATAAATATAATATAATAAATGAATAAGTAGGTCTTCCTGAGTTCCATGAGCCATTTTAGCAAATTAACTGAATCCAAGGACGGGGTCATGGGAACCACTGATTTAAAGTCAGTCCATCATAAGTACAGGTAATAACCTGAGTTTGTGATTGGCATCTGAGGTACAGGGCAGTCTGTGGGGCTGAGCCCTTTGCCTATAGAATCTGATGCTATCTCTAGACAGTGTCAGAACTGAGTTGAATTCTTGGACACTGTCCTGGTGTCCAAGGATTGCTTGTTGGTATGGGGAAGCACCCCCCCCAACACACATATACATTGGAACTGGGTCTGGGACCCCAAAAGAATAATAAATATTGGGGCACCTGGGTGGCTCAGTCATTAAGCGTCTGCCTTCAGCTCAGGTCATGATCCCAGGGTCCTGGGATCGAGTCCTGCATAGGGCTCCCTTCTCGGCGGGGAGCCTGCTTCTCCCATTCCTACTCTCCCTGCTTGTGTTCCCTCTCTCTCTCTCTGTCAAATAAATAAATAAAATCTTAAAAAAAATAATATTAAATATATAGATGTCACACTTCCTCTATTTTTAACAAAGAATTTTAAGTTAGTTTCACATGAACTTTAAATTAAAATTTTATTTCATTTCTACTATCAAAAGGTATTTACTTTGAGTCTTCAACTAATAGCCTGTTTTAGTCATCATGTAGTATACCCCCATTACACCTAAGTAAAAATCCACTCATTACGAGCCACCTCATCCTCAGTGGGATTGGGAAAAATTGATTTAATGCATTTTTTTGGTTTACTAGTAATAAAAACCATGGAAATAATGATGGTTTATCTGGCTGAATTGGCTACAAGACCCTTCAAATAGACCTCCCTTCCCGCTCCCTCAATTATTTTCATAGGATTTAAATTTGTCTTTCCATTTTCTCTCCTAAGACTTCATGGATATTTACTTCATATCATCTTACCTCTAAATTATTTTTATATCTCTCTCTTTTTTTCTAACGCAGTAGAGGTCCTCACTTTTTTTTGTACTATGGTCAACTGTTGAATATTTGAATATAGGAAAACTTGACCCCAAACCTGAAAGAATTATATTGAATAATTATCAAATTACTTACTTGGTGGTCCTTAAGTGCCATGTATCTATTTGAGAAAAAGTCTTCACTTTCTTTACTTACATAGCATGAGACAAAATTTTTACATGTTGTAGATTATTTTTTTCTGTAAAAAAAGCTTGACTTCATACAATACCTCTTACTTCTTAATTCCAAGAAATATACCTCACTTTACTTTTTATTTTTTTTTTCTTCAAAGATCTAAAAAAGTAAAGCTTATTCCTTCCACACTTGACTGTCATCCATGACCGTAAGATGCTTCATAAGTCATCAGGGATTCTTAAGCCTTCATCATTATTTTATATGTCTGGGAATGGCTAGAAGCCCTGGGCTCACCAAGAAGGGCCGCTCTGGTCTGGTTTCAGGCATGGCACCCAAAATACAAAGATGAAAGTTTACAGTTTACTTAGGAGGACACACAAGCAAAACAACATGGAAAGAGGATTTGAAACAATACAACATGACATTTTTAATAATTTTATGTGACATTAAGATGTGAGATAACTGAAGTTATAATTAGCAGTTAAAAGAAATAGCTCTCCTTTTCTAGAGAGGGTTAGTAACTAATCAGTGGATAATTAATGCTAATTACCAGCTCCCTAACAGCTGAAGAAATGGAGTTGGGGGTGACCTCCATGGTGCTAAATTCTGAAGACGGTATTAGGCTCCCAGATATCTACCCAGCTAAACTCACCCAGCTAAATCTACTCTACTCCATGACCATGAGCAATATTGTGGTTTCTTCCAGTCATGTCCTGACGGTCTTGAAGAGGTTGCCAAGTGAAATATGGAAGATACAGATTACTTCTAAGCTATTTTTGCTAGAATTTTCTTTTTATTTTATTTAAAAAAATTTTTTTAAAGATTTCATTTATTTATTCGACAGAGAGACACGGCGAGAGAGGGAACACAAGCAGAGGGAGTGGGAGAGGGAGAGGCAGGCTTCCCCAAGAGCAGGGAGCCCGATTCGGGGCTCGATCCCAGGACCCTAGGATCATGACCTGAGCCGAAGGCAGATGCTTAATGACTGAACTACCCAGGTGCCCCTAAATTGTTTTTAATTTTATTTATTTTGCTAGAAGTTTCAAGGTGCATGCCACCTCAGGGGTTATCATTGGTGTCAGTTTTCTCTTTCAAAATAGACACATTGCAGTGAGGTATTAAAATATTCCCCAGCTTTACTTTGTAGAAAAGTTTGACTTTCAATAATACTTTGTTATAAATAGATGGAAATATTAGAAAAAAGTAAACACATTGTTATTTACTTTGCACTTACTGTACTTTGCAAACGTTCAAGTTTGCTTCCATATCACTATTTACCTAGCCAATGAACAATGTCTGACCAGTAACTAGTCATTCTAAATTGTGCACTGTGCTTGGAGTCCCCAAAGCTCAAACCAGAGTTCCCAAAGTCTGGTAAACTAATTTGCTCATATTAGTAAATATTAGGAGCTTTGGTTCCCAGTTAGCCAAAATTTACTGGCTATACAGAGGACAAGAAAGTGTTGATGATGCAATAAAAATACAGAGATTTTCAATATATTATTAAAATACAAATGAAGTTTTAAAATTCTTTACTACTGAAAAAAATCCAAAATATACCATGGTATTTATTTTAAAATAAAATTAGTTGATAAACATTTAAATATGTTAATAAGGAAATGGGAAAGTTGAGGCAATAATTAAACTGATAAGGTTTTGGTATAAACCTAACAATGTTGTATCCTGCACACTGACATGAAAATTATGTTTTTCTCTTCTGATTAAAAGCCATTTTGAAAAATTTTGACCTAAAACAACACAAATAGTATGTGTATGCAATGCTTTCATAAAATTTTTGGTAAATGGGACTAACTCATTGAAACTCAGTATTTGTAAGATTTAGAAAGAGCCACATTAAGCAACTGTCAGCATTTAATTTTCCAAGTTTAAACAAACACAAGCATTACCCATATCATCTAATTTCTCTGTTAAACAAACTCTATTAACCTTGCTTCCTAATCTTTCTGCAGTGTAGCCAGACTTCCAAGAACACATAGACCACGTGCTTGTCTGGCAGAAGACCTGCTCTGAGTTCTTCCCAATTACCCACATCAAATCAGAGCCATCTTCTCTAATGAGACTATCTTTGATGTCTATTACAACAAGGACTCCTTTTCAATAGACGTGTCTCATTGAAAGTCGGTGCCTCACCACTGGCATGGACTGTCTGTCATCTCTATGAAATATAGAGCTACTGGGCTCAGGTCATAATTAGTCCAGAAATGTGCCTCTTAGGACACTTTCGGTCAGGAACAAACTTTCCATTTGTTTTGAATGGCCTCTTGAGACTTAAAATATAGATTCTAAAGTAGCAGTTAATTCTAATCAAAACTCTCCCAGTTAGTATGGAAAGGACAGCATAATTTCAGTACAAACTGACATCAACATGCCTTTAGGGCGAGTCTAACTTGTAAATCAATATGTCATACATACAAGAGAGGAAAATTTGAAAACAAATTACAATGTACTGAACAGACAGGGCAGGGGCACATGGACAACATCAGTGAACAAAACCCAGCTTCATATTAATTGGGGAACAACTGTAATACTTAAAATAATTGGAGAGAATGAATCAATCATGTGCCTGCCTGCTTTTCTGTGGTAAAGGTATAGGGAAGAGCACGGCCAACAATGACCACTCATAAACTGAAGACAGACTTTGGTTTTCCCCATCCTTTTTTGTTTCAGCCATCAGTGTTCTGGTCAAGCATTGGTCTTTGCAGGTGCACACGGACTGTAAATCGCAGTCAGCTGCAAAGCACCATCATCTTAAAGTACAAGGGAAATGATGTTGAACTAAAAGGCACTGGTTCTCAGTGTTCTCAAGCCCCAATCCCTGATTACCTAACTCAGCTTTCTACAAAAGTAATGGGGTGATTCTCATGCAGGTGATTTGGAGGTTGCTTCTGTAAAATACTGGGTATTTTACTGCGTATCGGTAAAACATAAAAGCCAGCTGAAATTTAGCAGGTGGGGGTGGGGGATGGAAAAGTGCTATTACTAGTCCTGACATTAGGTAGGTGACACATATACAATAGAAAATGGGAAAAAAATGTAATTTGGGCTTATTGTGAATTAAGTTGAAAAAACTGAATTATTTAAATTTATTTGAGGCATCATAGGTATGACATCAGTTTCAGAGGTAAATGTTTCAAGCAAAGACAATAAAAATGTGTAAAATAAGGTATTAATTATCTTTAGAAAAAGAAAGGTTCCACAAAAGACATGATGTCAAAAACTTCAAAGCTCTGTATATTTTAACCGTTTCTATGGATCTTCCTAAAACGAATTCTCTAACAAATACACTAGGCAACATTTAAACTTGTATAGGGGGTACCTGGGCGGCTCAGTTGGTTCAGCGTCTGCCTTCAGCTCAGGTCTTGCTCCCAGGGTCCTGGGATCGAGTCTCGAATCAGAATCAGGCTTCTCCCTCTCCTTCTGCCACTGCCCCTACTTGTGCTCTCTCCCTCCCTCTCTCTCACTCTCTCTCTCTGTCAATAAATAAGCTTGTATAGGTGATTTATGTCATCTCTGTGAACATCCTTAAGGTAAAATACCCTGAGTGAATATCCCAGTTCTGCTGCTTCCTACCTTGGGGGAATTGCCTGCCATATGTCCTATGCCGTAGCATACTTATTTGTGAGATGAGCAGCACACCACATGAAGGGTTTGAGGGACTAAATGTGATAATGTCCGTGCAACTGCCTCAGAACATGGCCAGCAAATCACTGTTACTTTTCCCTTCTCTCCTTGGCTGTTAGTCTTCCTTTTCTAACTATTGTACATAATTCTTTTAATTTGACGCTTCTTATCTTCTAAGGGTGAATAAAACAATCTTCTTAAGAACCATGTGTGAAATAGAAGGCTTGGAGTGAGAGCCCAAGGCCACAATGTTAGGGCAGGCATGGTCAGAGGCATTTCATGCTTAATTCAGAGGACTGAGAGTAATTTAAGTTCAACCTCTATTTAAGTGGAAGTATTAGTGGACATTTGAACTACAGAAAACTACTCAGTATAAAGATGATTTGGGGAACAAAATATAGATATTGCATAAACCATAACTATGAAATAAGTTACTTATTTTCAGCCTTACATATGGATGAAGTTGCTTCTATAAATAAGGATATTACTTGATTAGGCTTGGCAGATACTTCAGGTTTTTTCTCATCAAACTCTAATGTAATCATTTCCAGAGAAATTAAATTCACACTGTGATTTTGAGGTAAATTCTTTAGTAACAAGCTGGGTTAATTCATCCTTCTTACCAAGTTTTCGGTTCTGATATTTAGCTTACTGTGTTATTTTTTCCTTTATGGGAATGAAGAAAAGGGAAAACAAAGGGTAAGAAGCAAGATATAGAAGCAGAGGAATTAAATATTTCCTGTATGTTCTGTTAAAGATGTTTTGCTAGCTTGGGTGGCTAACTATATTCATGTGTCTTTAGCTGTGTCACTAATCTAAAAACAACTGGCACATACTTTCTCCTTGAGGGATGTCAGCACCACCACCAAAAAACCTTCCGAGTATGACCATCATCAGCAATGTGTGAAATTCACACAATATTCATTGTTCAGTTTTAAGACGGTTTTAAGGCATTGATTAAAACTTTTCCCCCACACTCAGGTATATATAGACAAATATATTTGTTTTTAAAGCATTCTCTGCCTGGGACAGTGTATCGTGTGGGCAGTAATGACACAATTCAGTTATTTCCATTTCTTAAAGCAAGACTTACCATAGTGAATACTCTGGGTACTCACTATGGGTACATTATGGGTGATGTGTTCAGTCTTCTGGCTTTCATCCTTTGATTAATGGGGAGTTGAGAGGCTAAGTCCTCAAAACTTCCAAGAGAACTCAAAAGAGTTTGCTCAATGGAGTTTCAATATCAGGCTGAGGGCAAATTGTAACTGTGATTTGAACTCTGCTTCCTACTCATGTCTCAACCCAGGTGTGGCCTGCGTTTGATAAAACATTAACTTTGTTCTCTATGTAAACAACGGTGGGTGCCCAGGTGCACCTGCTGTATGGTATTACAAGCAACCGCAGAGCTATCAGAGCGTGATGTAGAAAAAATAAACAGAACAAGTGTGCTCAGGGGCACATTCAGATTGCCGTTGCAGATTATGTGTGCAGCCGAATCTTCCTGTCAAGTAAGTTTAATGTAGTTACTGAATATAATGTGTAACTCACACAGAAGCTGATACCCCCAATGTTTTGATATCATTCCTCCATGTAGGTGGGTCTTTTAAAAATACTCTTAACAATTACATAACTGGAAGGTATTTAAAAGTACTAGAGAGAAAGGGAAAACAAAAGTGCTGCTAAATAAAAATGGAATAGGCTATACTTCCTTTTAATTTCTTTTGTGAAATGACAGAATGATAGAAAGTACTAGGACCCTTTATTACTGACAGGTGTAATTTCACCCCTCCCTGAAAGGCCACGACTTTAAAAAGAGATGAAAGCCTCCAGCTGATGAACGAGGGAAGAAAAGTCTGACAAGAATAACACGACTGTCTCAGGGGAGTTGAGTCATGTGGCCCCGCGGTTTACCATCTGGCCATGAAGTTACAAAGATTGACAGTGTGTTGTGAAGGGGGTTGGAACCCGTTCGTTTGCACTGACTTCTGGAGAGCTGATAGGACAACTCAGTGAGATGACAAATAGTGTGACCAGCTCGTCCTGGAATGGATAACGACGTAATGATTATGGGCCACACAAAGCAATTTAACCATGACTGATAAAACCCATCCGCCAGCAAATTTCTAGGCTAGTAACAAGATTTAAGATAGCAATGGGTGTAAGAGCCCTTATAATTATCATTTAACAAGAACCACAGGTTTACACTGAGGCTTACATCACTTTTGTAGGTTTTGTAATATCAAAAATAAGGTCCCAAAGGATTGTTTAGCGTTAAGTCCGTTCTGATAAGACATTAAGATATTTTTACATATCTTTTAATATGTTTAATATTTTAAATTATATTGACTAATTAAACCAGCATTCTGTACTATTATTTTTAAATTGATGAGCTTAGAAACTGAGTTAAACAATATTAAACATGTAAAGAAGACAGATGTAGCTTAGAAACTGCATTAAACAATATTAAAAATGTAAAGAAGATAGATGTTAAGTATTAATTACTACAGTGCAAGGAAGTATGTGATGAGAGTTGTAGGAAATAACAAGATAGAATAGGAGACAAAAACAAGAAGTGGCTATTGGTCTATTAAAACAGCATAACATTTTGTTAGAAGTAACTCTCTTTTGGGAGAAAATATTTGAAGACCATGTATCTGATAAGAAGTTAACATCCAAATTACATAAGGAACTGATACAACTCAACAACAAATAAATAACCTGGTTAAAAAGTGGGCAAAGGCGCTGAATAGGCATTTTTCAAAAAAACAAAACAAAACAAAACATACAGATGGGCAACAGGTATATGAAGACACGCTCAACATCACTCACCATCAGAAAAATGCAGATCAGGGGCGCCTGGGGGGCTCAGTGGGTTAAGCCTCTGCCTTCAGCTCAAGTCATGATCTCAGGGTCCTGGGATCAAGCCCCGCATCGGGCTCTCTGCTCAGCAGGAAGCCTGCTTCCCCCTCTGTCTCTACCTGCCTCTCTGCCTACTTGGGATCTCTGTCAAATAAATGAAATCTTTAAAAAAAAAAAAAGAAAAATGCAAATCAAACCACAATGAGGCATCACCTCACACCGATTATCAAAAAGTCAAGCGAGGGTAAGTGTCGCCATGGAGTAAAGGAAATGCTTGTGCAGCTGTTGGTAGAGAGGTAAACTGGTACAGCCATTATAAAAACGCAGGACGGAAATCCCTCAAAAAATTAAAAGTATAACTGCCATATGATCCAGCAGTCCCATTTTTGGGAATATATCCAAAGCAAGTGAACCCTGGATACGAAACAGATACCTGTGGTCCCGTATTCACCACATTCTTCATAACAGCCCAGAGAAGGAAACAACTGAAGTGTCCATCAAGAGTAGAATGGATAGGGGCACCTGGGTGGCTCAGTGGGTTAAAGCCTCTGCCTTCGGCTCAGGTCATGATCCCAGGGTCCTGGGATCGAGCCCCGCATCGGGCTCTCTGCTGAGCAGGGAGCCTGCTTCCCCCTCTCTCTCTGCCTGCCTCTCTGCCTACTTGTGATCTCTGTCTGTCAAAAAAAAAAAAAAAAAAAAAAAGAGTAGAATGGATAAAGAATATGTGGCATATAGAGTATTGCACTGCATGTGTGTAATGTACATATATATTACTCAGCCAGAAAACTATTACTATGGGATGTCATTCGTCCATTAAAAAGAAGAAAACCATGCCATTTGTGACAACATGAGTGAATCTCAAGACATTACATAAGCTGAATGACAGAAGGCAGACACAGAAAGACAAGTACTGCCTGACCTCACTTATATGTGGAATCTCAAAATAATCAGACTCATAGAAGCAAAGAGTGAATGGTGGCTGCCAAGAGCTGGGGGTAGGGGGAATGGAAAGGTGGGCCTCGGGCACAAGGCACAAACTCAGTTATAAGATGAATGGTTTCTGAGGTTTTAATGCCTGGGGGCTGTAGCTGGTAATACTGTGTTGTATACTTGAACCCTGCGGAGAGTCATGTTATATTGTCACACACCATGTAAGGTAACTGTGAAATGATGGACAGGTTCATTACTTTGTTAGCTCATTGTCGTAATCATTCTGCAATGTGTATTATATCAAATCATCACACTGTACAGCTTAAATATATACCATTTTTATTTGTCAACTGTACCTCAATAAAGCTGGGGAAAAAGTTGCTCTTTTTTCCTTAAATGTGCATCTTTTCACTACTTCACTACTATGTCCAGTTGGGGAAACTGAGGGTTCAGACGAGTGCAGTGCTACCTATTCAGTACAGTGAAATCAGGGTAATATCTTCTATGAACAGAAACCAGACTCTCATTTCCCTCCAAACCTTACTGGTATTATTTATTTTTATTAGTGCATCTATTAAAGAAGTTCTTAATATGATCAGAAAGAAGAGCGGTAAAGGGAAACCAGAATCTCTTCAATTAATAAATTACTTAGAACTACCTGATAAACTATAAAGATTAAGTAAGTACACAAACTGTCTGAAAATCCATAGATGCTAATGAGTATTATTCAGCCTTTTTAAACTCTTAAGAAATTTCCCATGAGCAAAATGGTACCCACATACGACTAACAGAGGGACCGACTACCTAAATGCATTTGATTTGCTCAAACTCCATGGTTTCCCATTAATTTTTCTATAAAACTAAAACTGCTCCAAAAATACTATTGTAGAGTTCATTATTTCTTTGGCCCACTTCAAAAATAAACAAGAAATAAAAATAAAATTAGCATTTATTACTCTGGATTACTTAAAAGTAATCTAATATTAAAGAAATATTCTGTTGAAATAATCCAACATTAAGAAAATTGAAAATCTTTATACTTTAGTAAATAAACCCTATAAACCAAACTGTGAAACATTTCTAAAAGGCTATTTTCCAAAATAATTTTTTACTCTCACCACATAGCTTCCTGACCTTGGAAATATTTTCATGAACAGAACAATTTTCTTAATATTCCTTAACACAGTTAAATGAGATCACAGAAAATAGTACTTTGATAGCTGTGGATATCATGCTGATTTCACAGTAACGTTTTGCCAGTGTGAATGAATAATTACACACGAGGCAAGAGTCCTATTTATTTACAAAGTCACATTATTTAAAATAATGTAAGCCTTTTTTTTTCCCCTAACATAACCTAAGTTTCTGGACATAGTAAGGAACTCGAATAGCAAATATATGTATCCTAAAAACAAATATATGTATTTTAAGGGACGCCTGGGTGGCTCAGTTGGTTAAGCGGCTGCCTTCGGCTCAGGTCATGATCCCAGCGTCCTGGGATCGAGTCCCATATCGGGCTCCTTGCTCGGCGGGGAGCCTGCTTCTGCCTCTGCCTGCCTCTCTGTCTGCCTGTGCTCGCTCTCTCTCTCTCCCTAACTAATAAATAAAATCTAAAAAAAAAAATATATATATATATATGTACATATATATATGTATTTTAAAAGCCCTTGGAAACTTTTCTAGGAAATTCATCTATACATTTCTTTATATTGAGTTATAAGCCTGATTTAAAAGTCTCACACAGTATGTGAACTTCAAAGACATGATTAAAATAAATTTAAAATGTGGGTAAATCCCAAGTCATTTGAGAATTGAATTTTATCATGAATCATTTTCACCCAACATTTCCTTTTTCTCTCTCCTTTTCATCATCCTCTCTCTCTCTCCACACACACACACACACACACACACACACACATACACACACACACACACAAATACACAAATACTGTTAGCTTTATCCAGTTTTCTGTAGAAATTCTAACCCATTTCTGACTTCCAAAATGATTATTCTATTTCAAACTCTCATTACCCCTGGCTTCACCCCATTAGTTAACATCTGCTTTTTATCAATGCCAAGGAAGACACGTTCTTTAAGTAAACCTTCTTTTAAAAATAAGAACAAAAATGTAGGGGTTGTATGGATCCTCAAAAAGTGGAAATCTAAGTTCTTTTATTATGTCCAAAATGAATTTTTTCAATATGAAAGCCTTCCACTTAGTCCAAGAAAACTGTGGAAAATATCAACATCTGTACATTGCAATAAAAGCTCTACTTATAACTGCCATCCATCAAACCAGTGAGTAATTTGGAAAACAGTAGCAACAGGCCTTAGAGTGCAATATTTGTAGGATGAAGCCAAAATGTTTCCTAACTTGTAAAGGAAACTTCCACGAGTGCTCTCTGCCAGTTGCTTCTTCAAGGTACGAACTGCACAAACTCCTGTTGATTTAACTCCAAAAAATTGACAGGAGCTCCACGTGAGGCTTCATGTTCCATGTTAACAAGTCCTCCTACTAAAGTATACCTTGAATCTTATTCTCTGATATTACTGGAATCAGCTATCAGTTGGGCATAAATATCTAGACAAATGAGTATAAGTAGGAGAATACTGATAAAGTAAAAAGAACAAAAACGTAAACCTGCTATAAATTATTTGAATATTTGATTTCTTTTCCTTTCATGAACTCACTTTCTAATGTTGGTGAGGAGAGACACATGGCCCAAAAAGAAGAAGCAAGAAGCTTATAAATTGAATAATCTATTTCCTAATTATTTAGGTCTAACAACATTTGTGAATCGTATAAAATTCAAGATTGCTTATTTCTTTAATGTGAGTGTCTCCATACACTGTAATTATGTAAGCATATGTATGATGTATATGTGTGTGTACAAATATATATATATGCATATAGAAATATACAGTTATAATGTAATAGGATCAAATAGAAATTTTAGCTAGAAAATGTTTTATAAATGTCTCCACTGCATTACACTCTAATTTAAAATAAAATTAAGCAAAAACATAAAGCTTTTACATCGTTACATTACATGGGCTCTGGGTCCAGTGCAATTTCCAAGCTTCCCCCACTATGATGGATTCGTGGCTGTAATTACATTTCCATTCCCACAGCATCAGGTAATAGAAAGTAGGTCTTTCACCTTTACTGGCTCAGTTCTCTTTGTACAACTTAAATTACAAGACAAGCCCTCGAAATAATCCTGATGCTGGACCTCCATAGCTTTTACCCTATACTCAGAGGCCAAGCTATGCACACCAACTTTGGTCTTCTGGGAAACGATCCAATGTCTCCCTGATTCAAACTCAGAAAATACAGAGATTCTTGTAGCTTGGTGCTTTTTTTCTGTCTCACCATTCATTTTAACATGTATCTCCTATATTTACAGCTCTAATCTTCTTGTTCCCTTCCTTCCTCCCCTGTTTCCATCCCTCCTTCTCTTTCTTACTTTCTATCTCTATCTCTATCCCTCTGTCTTCTTATATCTTTCTCTAGGTCTGTTTTTCTTCCTCTCTCTGTCACACTCTCTCTAAACCTGTCCCTCTACATTTTATTTTTAACAAGTGCTGAGCACCCAGACATCTTTGTAAAGAACATACTGACAAATAAGACAGGCTGGTCTCTATCCTCATGGTTCTCCCTGCCTATTATCTATCTGAGGAGACAGCCAGCCTGAAAAATTAAAAAAAAATGCAAGTGTGATTTAAAAAAATTGATGGTATGACAGAACCATATGATAAAAACATTTAACATACTATTTGTTATATTCTTTCTGGTATTTGTTATAAATTTCTATACCATTCAAGCTGGCCTCTGAAAGATACAGAAAGCTCATAATGTTTTTAAAAGTACAGAAATAAATAAAAAATAAATAAATGATAAAAATAAATAAATATGAATGAAATATAAATAAATAAAAAATAAAAAGTACAGAAACAAAAAGATTTAAAAGCACAATAGAAAATTGGTAAGTAAAGGCAACAACAATCTTCACTGAACAACAGTGTTCTCTCACCTTAGTAAAGGAAACTGTCCCCCAAAATCAGCCTGCCTGATTTCCTTCCCTTTTTTCTTTCTCCTTTCCTTCCTCCTTCTACAAACATTTACACTATGTGCCAAAGACAAGAACTTTCAATCTCTGATTATAAAAATTATTTAACAATCACTACCACAATTTACATGCACAAATAACCCTGCTAAAATTTTACAGGTGACCTCAGATAAGAAATGGATATACGGGGAGAAGGTGGTGGGGTTATGGACTTTGGGGAGGGTATGTGCTATGGTGAGTGCTGTGAAGTGTGTAAACCTGGAGATTCACAGACCTGTACCCCTGGGGCTAATAATACATTATATGTTTATTAAAAATTTACAAATTTAAAAAAAGAAATGGATATACACCAACAAATGTTTGTTTGTAACTTTTATAACAGCAAAAGGGAAAAAAATGCTGAGGATATGGGTTAAACAATTATGGCATAGCCACACAATGCAATATTATGTTACTTTTTAAAAGGCTGAGGAAGAGCTATGTGAATTAATACCACAAGCTAGTTCAGGTACACTCTTATGTGGAAAATGCAAGCCACCCAAGAGTGCATATAATATAAATCCCAGTAGGCAAAATATGGAAAAGCATTTTTAAACCTATAATTCTGTTTACAGGTGTCTTTATACTTCCACATCTCTCTATAACTTTATACCTATAACCGTATCAATGGTTATATATCATATATCATATATATATATTATATATATTATTGGAAACATAAAATACTGTTAGTTGCAGATGAAACAATGAGGTTAAAGAATGAAACTCCCACATTTGAAATATATACCATTATGAAGCCTTATTTATTTGCTTACACATTCATTTATCACTTCTTGGGTTACTCATTAGCTAGAATAGTTGGGAGCTTCCTTGACTCTTTTTTCAACATGGGGAGTGGCCCTCCTAGGATTACAAAAGAAAGATGATCTGGCCCCCCAACTGCCCTAAGGTCCTTCTGTGGACTGGCAAAAGCTGCTCTTCCCTGAAAACCATGGCAAACAGGGATGTTGCCTATGAAACACATGAAACAATGCACCTAGCTTTTGTTTCAGCACTCAGGACGCTGAAGATTTTGAAAAGTGCCATTAACAAAGAGAGCTAACAATACGGGAATCTGGGCAAAGGGTATACAGGTGTTCTCAGTATTATTTTTTTGTCTTTTTTTTTTAGTTTGAAATTATTTCTAAATAAAAAGATCCAAAAAAGAAAAAAAAAAGGAAGTTAATGATGCACACTATTTTTTTATAAAAACAATTATCCTCTTTTCATTTGCAGTTATATTTAGAGCCAGAATAAAACACCACAAGTAAAAAGCTCATTCTTGAAAACACATTCCTGACATTTGTTTCTATTTCTTTTACTTAAAAGAATAGTATAGTCATATAGTAATGTCAGTAAGAGTATTTCATAATGTCATTTCCTGTTGGCTATACAATCTAGTTTTTCAGTTTTCCAGTCTGTATTCAGAGTAAAATGTATTAGTGTAACTTCCTTTATCTTTAAGGAAAAAAGATTATTTATGAAAACACTTCAGGAAAATCATTTTGGTATTTTTCTTCTCCTCCCTTTAGGCCACCTTTTACCTTTGGAAAATAAAGTCACAGACATACTTATTAAACATATACTTGAAAAATACATGTTCAATAGAATATGTTTGCAGAGAAGTAGCTCTTCAATGAAAATCATCTAACTCTCGCTTTCTAAAATATGCATAATTATTTTAACATGACCTCAAGTAGAATTACAGACAAACATGTCTCTTTTAATTGAGGTATGAATTTTATGACTCACACATGAAAAACGTAGCTTTTAAAAATCTTCTCTATAACTGAACTTAATTTACCTTATGAGCCCCCACTTTTACTGCTGGCAAAACATGTGATCTGACCAAGGAAAAATAAATGCAGGTTTTTTTTCTAGTTTGAACATATTTTCTCTGACTCAGAATTCTCTTCATCCTCATTCCCTCATCTTTCTAGGGTGAAAATTTTCCTTCTGATATCACTGGTGAGACCTCGGGGGACAGGTATCCAGACCAAAGTCACTGACATCTAGCCATCTGGCCTTCCTATGAGAAAAACAATGCATACTTTTGTACAATTCATACTCTGCTTTTGTGAATATTCTCCTTGTTTTCACCTTGAAACATGTGTGTTCCTCTTTGCTTTCCAGTTTGCCAATCCCACCTAGCTCATTGTTTCCTCCAAGTGATGAATTAAAGAGCCCTTAAGTCTTCAGGGTCTGCCCTCATACCACTTTGCCAAGCCCCCCATCTACTCTTTGCTGCTAGCCTGGTATCATGCTGGACAAGAAGCATTTCCACAAGGCTTATAACCCAGGTCATACTTTGGGAAGCTGGGTAAAGATCCTTTTACTCTAGTATTTCCTAAAACACATATTGAGTTTCAATCATCTTTACTTGCTACTGCCATATGTCAAGCTGTGCCAGAGAGTGGGGCACCGGACCGTTTCCCAGGGACCCAGCTGTGTTGACTAGTCAAATTCACTTAGAATTCTCTTACTGTCAGCTGGCCAAACTTTTGTTGTAGTACTGGAAGCAGAAAAAAGTACATCAGCTTGCATTTACCTCCACTTTATCAGTCACTACATAAGCCCTGAGTCCCTCAAGCTTTTAGCCTTTGACACCCAAATGATATTTCTTCCCTACAAAAATCCAGCTTTTATAAGCCCTTTTTAGATCATATGTCTGACACCAGAAATTTTTCTTTAGATTGAGTCCTCACTTCTCTAGGACAAACCCTCCAGGGAGTTAAGTCTGCTGAGGATGAGGACAATAATTTCAACAAGTAAAATCCTTGGTTTAAGTCTCTAAATTCTTATAATTTTATATACATGCTCCTTTTGCAGTGATCATTTTAGTTTTGTGAACACACCAAGTAACACAGCAATAAATTTTGGGAGGAAAAGGCACAAAGATATAAAGAAAAACAAATTAAGTCCCCATAATTCCACCACCTGGAGATAATCAGAGTTTTGTGAACAGCCTTTCCAAGTAATGTAACAAGACAGATGGGGCTTTTTATTCTTTAATTACACATTGATAGCATTTTTAAGCCATTGTGTATTTTCCTGAAACTTCATCAATAGTTATATAATATCCCATCATATGGCTGATTCATTATTTAAGCAATTCTCGACCGCTGAAATTTAGGGTGCTCTCAAACTTTCTAAATTAAAAAACAACGCACTGAGACTTTCAGTGAAGATGATGGAGTATGAGGTCCCTAAGCTCACCTCATCCTATGGATACAGCTAGATAAAAACCACATCAGTATAGGGACGCCTGGGTGGCTCAGTTGGTTAAGCGGCTGTCTTCGGCTCAGGTCATGATCCCAGCGTCCTGGGATCGAGTCCCACATCAGGCTCCTTGCTCGGCAGGGAGCCTGCTTCTCCCTCTGCCTCTGCCTGCCACTACGTCTGCCTGTGCTTGCTTGCTCTCTCTCCCTCTCTCTCTGTCAAATAAATAAATAAAATCTTTAAAAAAAAAAAAAAAAAAACATCAGTATAAATAACCCAGAAAATGATCCAAAGAACAGACTCTCCACAGCTAACTGTAGAGAAGAAGACACATAGAAGAGGACAGAAAGGGCAGAGACAGGCCAGAGCTAAACAAATCATAGAATTGTCTATGGGAGGGAGGAATGCCTCAGGTTCAGAAAAATTAAAAAAAAGGAGCAGATCCCATACCAGGTACCCCACTCACAGGAACCTGTACTGGAAAGACAAATCCCCACAACATCTGGCTTTCAAAATAAGAGGGGCCAACCATAATAAGTGGGACTTAACACCTGGAATTTAAAAACAGTGGGCTCAGCTCTGAAGAGCCAGGAGGGTGATGGGGAACTGAGTCCATGCCCTTAAAAAGACAATAGGACAAATAGCTACATGGAAATATAGCACAGAAGTAGCAGTTTGAAGAATGCCTGGGGTATACAGGACCAAGATTTCTTCACTAATCTCAGAGCCTGTGCTAGAGAGGGAAGGATCTTCGGGAGACTTCTCCAAGAACAAAAGGGGTGGCAGACATCATATCCCTCCCTTGCCCCTAGCCTAGATACACAGACTCCTTAGGGAACCAGTATAACACAAACACTCTCCACCTAGCTTGCTAACAATTCTCCCTGCCCCACTGCTCTTCTATGGATATGGATATGTCCCTTCCATCATAGCCTGGGCAGAAGGTTTCCCTGGTGGCTGCAGGTCTCCTCCCACAGTGGACTGGCATGAGCCCTGCTGGCACAGTATACCCCATCAGTCTCCTATGGACTGCCCTGCAACAGAAGTTTTCCATAGCTGCTCAAAGTCCCTTCCCACAGAGATTTGTGTGAACCTTGTTCACAGTGTCCCTGACTCCCAACTCTCTTCTGTAGACTTGCCCCCTCCAACACACCCTTGGCTAGAGTCTATCCAAACACTGCTATAAGCCTGGCAGTATGCCAGCAGCTCCAACAGGGAACAGCACCACTCCAAAGTGACTCTGGACTTAGGGCGAGGGGAAGATAATCACATACACCAGTCTGACTATGGTTTTAGCAGTGGGCTGGGGGTCTGACCGTAGGCTCTGCTTAGTACTGAAATCTTCTCAGGAAACAAAGCTTTCCTTTTTGAGGGAAAGCTCCCTGTAGTTCAGGGTTGCTGTATTTCTGGCAAATGCCTGGTCTGACTCAATTCAAGCCAAGGTAACCCCAGACTGGCACACTAAAAGCACAGGGATCCAACCCTGCCCATAACAAAGAGAGCCATTACCTATGACTAAAGGCAAAAAAGGCTTAGCTTTAGCAAGCAAGACACACAGGAGGCACCCCTGAAGTGTCAGGTTCTGGTGAGCAGGGAACATTGCACTGAAGGGCAGTATAGGACTTCTTCATAAGGCCACTACTTTCAAGAGCAGGGTACATGACTGAGTTTCGTAACACATAGAAATAAACCAAGAGCTAAACAAAATGAGGAGAGAGAGGAGTATGTACCAAATGAAAGAACAGGACAAAATTACAGCAAGATAGCTAAATGAAACATAGATAAGTGATATGCCTGATGCAGAATTTAAAGTAATG
>ML101739.1:0-14073 GCA_003697995.1 Taxidea taxus jeffersonii
GTTAGATATGTGTTTAGCTTGTTTATGAGGGCATAGTATTACACAGAAAAAGTCCAGAGGCTAGTTACTAATCATGGGAATTCTGCCAGAGATTTGAGGAAGGAAAGTGACTATCGACCAGTAATCTTTGATTACTTTGAAAGACCAGCCAAATATACCCTAAACAAGGGCCATAAGCTTATTGTACACTTAATATTCCAAACATAATGCAATTCAGAACATCATGTTCGCTAAGTATCACAATAAAATAAATATATATTTAAGAATAATCCATTTACTTACACAGCACATCATCTATAATAGCAAATTCCAAACAAACTCCTGATGTATGGAACATTTTGATTAGGGTACTGAGGATATACAATGACTCAAATGTACTCAAATATACAAACAAACTCTCACCTTTGTTTTGGGCCAAGAGGACTTCCCTGTAACTAAAATACTGGTTTCTTAAACCTCACACTAAACACACTGGCTTTCAATCTTTTAAAAATTCATCTTGAACTCAGGATCCAAGACACTAATCTATTTTGTTCATGTGATCACTTAGTCTTTTTCATATAAAATATTAATACAGACTAGTGTCATTTATTTAAAATTCATGAGTGCTGTGCCTTTATTTGCTGATCTCCCTAAGAGGAATCCTAAACATTTCTTTATATCATTGAGATATAATATAATTTGGTGCTTCTGGATGGCTCAGCAGTTAAGCCTACTCTTGATTTAGCTCAGAACATGATCTCAGCATCCTGGGATGGAGCCCCACATCAGCTTCCACGCTTAGCAGAGAGTCTGCTTCAGGATTCTCTCTCCCTCTTTTCCTACCACTCTCTTTCTCAACAATCTCTAATATAAATAAATAAATCTTTAAAAAAGTAAAAGAATTTTATCATCCTGTTAGGTGCCATTTGCTCTTAAAACTCTCTATCTCATTCATGAAGAAAGAGAAACCAACTTACTGGCTACATCTTCCAAACTGCATTTTTGGAAGAACTACATGATCTTGTCAAGGAAATCCAAATTCAAAGTAGACTATTTTACTTTACCTGCTCCCACCTTCCTTATTCTCAGATGGCAGAAGCTACCTACTTGTACCCCTGGATTCTGCTGTTATTTATCAGCACGGAGCATGTATGAAGAACTTGGTTCTATTCAGTTCCCTGTCCAGTAGGCAATGATAGGCTAAGGTCTGGCACAGGATAAGGTTTGTTACAAACAGATTGCCTATACCATCAGGCCAATGATGTCTAAATACTCCATTGTTACAATTCTTTTTTTTTTTTTCAAACATTCACAGCCTTTCCTGGAACTTCCAAAATTATGATAGAGTATCCTGGATATTGCTAAACCTAGCACTCTCAGACCACTGAGGTCTAATTTATACATATTTATAAGTTTCAGATTGCCATTGCCTTTACTGCTTTCATCTGCCATCACCCAGCTTTTTCACTATATTTTCTTTTTTTTTTTGCTAATAATTATAAATTTCCTTCTCTCTCCCAAGTTCCGTGTAACTTCTAGAATTTGGTTTGTGTGTGGTTCTCTTTCCTCCATTGCTCTTCTCTTTTGTAATTTTCTCTTCAAGCAAATACCACAAATCTTTCCATAATATAACTGGTTTGCTTAGTTTTAGAAAGAAATTTGTACAGCATTGCCAAATATCTTGTGCAAAGTTTATTCACTTTGTTTTCTATAATATGCTCTAAATCCACCACAAAAATCTTGACTCTTGATGGATATCTGGAAGGTCTAATTTAGTGCTAGCTTCCCTGTCACTGCTGAGTTCAGACCCTCTTCGGGTTCTCAGTGCCTAAGCAGCCATGAGGCAAGCTCGTGCCTGCCCTTCCCCAGAAACAATTTAGAGAGTTTTATAATTCAGATATGTAAACTACCTTCCATTGTTTCCTTCTGTAATATGTTGTACAAAAAATTTTCTGGAGGGATCAGAGTGATAAAATTACTCATGAAAGTATAGTTCCAACTTTCTAGTTGGATTGTCTCTTCTGGATATGTGCAGTTGTCCTACTGACTGCAATGTCGTGATTAAAACTGGGTCCAATGCATCCTTTTTCTGAAAGAGTAATAATATAGACACCATTGCTGCTTATGTTTCTACCAACATCCTCAGCGCCATTCTCTCTAGAATTAGCTGACTTATAGGAATCCCCTCACTTGGTTCTGTAGAGGGTTTTAATTTCAGTATAACTGGACAGAGTGCAAAAGTTTAATATTCCCATATATTGAGGCACTGATCCCACAGTTTTTTAAAATAATGCCATACAGTGGACCAGGATATCTAATTACCACTTCATTATTAGAAATCTTACTGCATATGAGATTGAATATAAAGAGTATTCAAAGGATAATGCAGTGTTTGGCGTATTTCCATTAGATCATACAGAGTTCACCTCAGATGGTTCTCTGGCTACCTCCTCTTTCTTTGGTCCTTTTTTCTAACTCTCTTCTCCCATGATCCTCTAGTTTTTTGTATTCTAGTTGTCCTCCTTCCCCCACCTCCCACCCCTTACCTTCTCCTTTCTTATTGTATGTCTTTCTCATTTCTGCCCTCTGCCTCGGCTCTATCCTGTTTGAGGAAAGTCAGAATTTCCTAAACTCTGGGTCTATGAAGTCAGCTCTTATTCTTTTGGATTCTTCAGTTAAAATAATCTGGATGAAAAGCAAAACTTTTCCTGGTTCGTATTGTCCATGTTTCAAGCCTCTCTCTAATTATTCAATTTTGTTTCAGTTATCAGAGAAGGCAAAAATTTGGGTGAGCTAGGAAGGATAAAATGCCTTTCCATCATATAACCATTTTTTGCCATATTTTCTAAAACTGAAGTAATATGAAAACACTGTAGAAATAATTATATTAACAAAAGCATTTGTGAATGGCTGAAGTATCCATATTATATATGGAAAACAAATTATTTAAATCAAGTATAATTAGTATGCATCAGCATTAATCATAGAAGTCAAGCAAGACTTTATTTTTTGTTAAAATGGTGGAAAACATGTTTAGACTAAAATTTATAATCAATTATCAATTTAGATGATGTCTCATGTAAAAATTATGAATTTTAATATGTTGCCATTAATTTGGCTTTTATTTAGCAACTGTTTATTGAGCATTTAATGTGTAGAATATACATAAGAATGGTCCCTGAATTTATGTCACCTTAAATAATTAATTGAACTAGTGTTTTAAACTAGGTGAATAGTTTTAAGTTAAAGGCATATGTTTTTCTATAAGAAATATATTTGAGTGTAAAACACATTATTTGAGTTTTAGAACATAAAAATAGCATTTCATTGAAAACCACTTATTGACACTGAGGTATAGCAGGTGATTTTATTATGAAATTGGTCAAAGATAAGAAATTTTTCCAACAAAAGCAAAGAAAAACAAGAGAGACATATTTTATTTTAATTGTTGGACTTCATAGTATATTACAGTCATTGTTTCTATCATATTAGAAATATAAGCTTTGATTTACCAATTCCTTTAGAAGACTGTTTTCCCCCTTTTGGTAATAGTATTGTGGGTATCAGATTAAGTTGCTATGTGATGTGCTGTTAAATAAAAATTCAACTTCCAGTACGTTTAAAATAGAAAGTCACTGCCTGACTCCAGGCTATCTGCCCAGTAATTGCAGAAAGAACTTCGTTAGGTCCATGTAGAATGAATGAGCACAGGCTCTCTGAAATGCTGTGCAGACAATCCATCCAGCTGAGAAAAGACTTTGAAGATGATTGCCTTAGGAATTCTTGAACACATAGGCCGAAGGAGTGACTCTAATTCAAAGAATGCAAACCTTCTTGATTTTTATGAAGATAACTACTAGAACCACTGGGAAGTAACTACTTCCTACGGGATATAATTGGCATTTTAAAAACATTTTCTCTGACTGAGTTAGCATTGCAGGTTGAAATAGAAACCAATTTACACTTATTGGAGTTTTATAACCACATCTATGTTACATTTAAAAATAACAAATATAAGGGTGCTGTCCTGAGTTGAAAGTTAAGTAGTAGCATAAGCCAAACATAAAAATGAATAGCCAATGTTATGATGTCCTTGCATATCACTTGTTAATCATATATTTTTTTTTCAATTAGGTAAATCAAGTGACAATAAAAGAAAAAAAATAAATAATAAAGTTTGTAAGACCACAGTTTTCATAGAAACTCATAGTTACGCCCCAGTATCCACATTTCTTCTTCCTCACAGAATCTTTGATTATTTTGTGGATAAATGGCTGCTATTGAGGGGCAACCACACTCAACCTGTGGTTAAGTTCTGGTCAAGGAGATCTTAGTAGAAACCATAAGCAAAGCTCGTTTTCAAAGGGAAGAGAAATGACTTTTTGTCCTTTTCTCCTCCTTGTAGCTTAATAGCGTGGACTTAATTATTAAGCTCAAAAAGCTTCCGTAGAACTCCCGAGTGGAAGCTATATGTAGAATTGAGCAAGTAAGTACAAGATGCCACACTCCCCTTTTCCTAGATCATCTACTTCAGATTTTTCTGTGTGACAGAGAAACTTCAACTGTGGGTATTTTGATTATCACTCACAGGCAAACTTAGTCCTCAAATAATGCAGATTTTATATGATCATGCCCCACTCACTCATTACATTTGTCAACAAATTTTAATACCATAGTTTTTAATGGATGTAAAACTAAACTGTCTTTTTATCATTGTTCCTATTTATGGACTTGATCCTTGACCAGTTTGAATAAGAGCCTGTATTCCTTCCCTTTTCTGAATATTCCTCTCAAGAAGCAGTCCCTGAGATTCTCGTCAGAAAACTTAGGTTCCATGCCTTAGGATAAAGGACCCCAACACATGATGAGGTCTGAAAGATTAAACAGTTACACCAGCTACTTTAGTTGACAGGAGTATTTTATAATGTGATGAACTAGGAAGCTGAGTCTCCACATCCTAATTAGTAGAAAGCAGCTACTTGGAGGGAGATGTAGTTCATATTTCTCTCTTTCTTTTGAAATTCTCAACAATCTATCTGCTAATGAGAGAGAGAAAGAGAAGTCAAGCTAGAGAGTCAACATGAACGTGAAGTTCCTTTGAAATCGTAAGTCTTCTGCAGTTGGGATTTTTATTTAATTAAAATCCAAAAATTAAATGAGTTTGTCTTGTGGTTTGGCCATGACAGATTTTCTAACACAGCAGTGGTTCTAAAACTGGAGCGTGCAGCACCTGAGGGCTTGTTGCTTATTGCTGCCTACCTACCTCACCCCCAGAGTCCATTTAGTAAGTCTGGGTGGAGCCTAAGGATTTAACACAATCCTGTATCAACCAAACCAATATGAATTCACTCCTTGGTGAGTCAGCTTCTATACCAGGTAAGAGTTGTCACACACAAAGAAAACTTTTATTTGTAGCGAATAAGGAAATCATGGGTAATGGCTTTCAAAGCCATGATTCCCCAAACAAGGGTGAATAGGTTCCTTTTGTTTAGGGTTAGGATGAATATTTAGATAGGGAATTCTTGTCATCATATGTAGAAGTGGGCATAAGATCGTGTATGTGGAAACATGCCTATACATACATTGTGTGTTATGTAAATAAGGTGGAGGCTCCTCTCTGGGTGGAGATTTTAGTATTATAATGAAGTCAAGACAGTCGTTCTAGAGTTTACTCCGTAGTCTACGTGTAGGCAGGAGTGAGGGGGTTAGCTTAAAAGGTCTGGGTGGTCTGGGCCATTAGGAGATCTTGTCAGGGCAGTTGCCATCATCTGAGGGGTGGTTTTGTGTTTCATTTGCCTGGGTTAACGTGTAAGCAGGAAAGAAAAGCTTAAGCAAAAAGGTAAGACAAAGTTAGTGAGGTGGGAAGTTAATGTGGGGTCTTGGGACCTAACTGGTGACACTAGGTGATGCTGATAATGTGGACAAATGGAGAACAATTTTAGAAATTTTTCTCTAGGGGCACCTGGGTGGCTCAGTTGTTAAATGCCTGCCTTCTGCTCAGGTCATGATCCCTGGGTTCTGTTCAGCAGGAAGCCTGCTTCTCCCTTTCCCACTCCCTCTGCTTGTGTTCCCTCTCGCGGCATCTCTCTCTGCCAAATAAATAAATAAATCTTTTAAAAAAATTCTCTAAAGCTCTGAGGATTCATGTCTATTAATTCAAATGAGTGTAGCTTGCAAGATAAAAGGGAGCGCAGTTGTTCTAAGCCTGTGTTCCACAGAATTCATATGTAGAGATTCTAACCTTTCGTGTATTGGTATTAGGACATGGAACAACGGGCATGTGATTAGGTCATGAGTGTGGAACCATGAGTGGGTAGTGCCCTTATGAAGGAAAGCCCAGAGAGTTTTCTCCAAGTTCACTATGTGAGGACACAGAGAGAGGATGGTCTGTGAACAAAGAAGTGGGCTCTTACCAGACACCAGACCTGCTTGCACTTTGATCTTGGACTTCCTATCCTATAGAACTGTGAGAACATTTCTGAGGTATAAGCCCCTCACTCTATGCTAATTTATTATAGCAGCTCAAAGATAGTAGTATAAAAAAAAAATCTGTTACTACTACCAAAATCATCCTATAGTGTTTTTGAAAATATGCCAGTTGTCGGGGCTCCTGGGTGGCTCAGTGGGCTAAAGCCTCTGCCTTCGGCTCAGGTCATGATCCCAGGGTCCTGGGATCGAGCCCTGCATTGGGCTCTCTGCTTGGTGGGGAGCCTGCTTCCTCCTCTCTCTCTGCCTGTTTGTATTTGCGATGAAAGCCCGAGTTCAGATAAGAAAAAGTCTTAAAACAACAACAACAAAAATGGTATAGTATAGAATGGCCAGGATGACCCCCTATTGTTGGCTTCTCTGACTTGCCTGTGGTTACAGACAAGAATGGGGTTGAGGTCTAGGTGAGGTGTAGAGTATTAAGATAAGCTTTCTGTAGAGGAGTGGGTACAAAACTTAAGCATGCATGAAAATCATGTTGGGTGCTTTGAAAAAATTCAATTTTTTTAAAAAGATTTCATTTATTCATTTGACAGACAGAGATCACAAGTAGGCAGAGAGAGAGAGAGGAGGAAGCAGGCTCCCCTTCAAGCATAGAGCCTGATGTGGGGCTCGATCCCAGGATCCCGAAGGCAGAGGCTTAACCCAATGAGCCACCCAGGTGCCCCTGAAAAAATTGAATTTGAAATCCTCACCTAAACCACCGATGAAATTTATGGGGTGTGATCGCAGTTCATTTTTAAATAAGAATCGCAGGTGATTTTGCTGCAAAAGACAGTAAGCACTGAGAAACGGTGCTATTAGAGACAAACAAAACAATAACAAAAATCCAACTTTTAGAGGCAGCCCCCAGTACTTGGTTCTCCGTTCTCTTCCAGCAATGGAATCACTCAGAGTTAGTATCTCCTTCGTCAAATCTTCTTGCATGGACTTTCCTGCCTCTCTGATAAGGACCTTGTAATTACACTGGGCCCATCCGGATATTAAGAGGAGAAACAAACCAAATAAAAAATAGACAAAGATCTGTGTAGACATTTCACCAAAGAAAACATACAAATATCTACTCACATGAAAAGATGTTCAACAGCATTAGGCATTAGGAATATGCAAATTAAAAGCAAAATAAAATAGCACTTTCCATTGACAAGAAGGGCTATAATCCAAAACGCTGTTAATACCAAGTGTTTGTAAGAATATGAGGAACCAAAATCCCCACATATTGCTGTTAGACAGGTAAAATGTATACCCCTCTGGGAAACAGTTTGACAGTTGCTTAAACTTAAACATATATTTGTATATGATCCAAGATTCTACTTCTAGGTATCTACCCTAGCAAAATTAAAATCTATATTCACATAAAGACTTGCAGCAAATGTTCACAGGAACAAACTAGTAGCATCCAAATAGTCATCAACTGGTAAACAGAAAACCAAAATATTGTCTACCAATATAGTGGTCTACTCTCAGCAATAAAAAGAAACAAGCCACAGATACATCTAACAGTGTGCATAAATCTCAACAACTTTAGGTAAGAAGGATATATCAAATATGAGACAATTTTAAGTAATTATTTTATTTTATTTAAAATATTTTGGCGCACCTGGGTGGCTCAGTGGGTTAAGCCTCTATCTGCAGTTCAGGTCATGGTCTCAGGGTCCTGGGATCGGGCCCCGCATCAGGCTCTCTGCCCAGCGGGGCCTGCTTCCCCCTTTCTCTTGGCCTGCCTCTCTGCCTGCTTGTGATCTCTCTGTCAAATAAATAAACAAAATATTTTAAAAATTAAAAATAAAATAAAATATTTAAGTACTTTCCAATGACAGGTATTAAAAATTTAGATAAGGAAAGAAAAATACACTAATCCACATCAGAAGAACCTAAAGGTCATATACTCCAAAAAACAATTTGAAGCGAGTTCTCTAGCTTCCTGCTAAGAGCAGCTTTTTCAGGAAACACATTAAGAAGCTTAAATTTCTAATCCTTCAAACTGACTGGGTGCTTGAAATCTGGAAATGCCACAAACCAGTAAATTGAAACTAGTCCTGTATAACATAAAACCCATGGAGAGAAACCACAATTAAGAAGGTAAAAGATTTAGAAGCAAGGCTTATTTTTAGCAAGTGCTATCACGTTACAAAGCTGGATGACAATGGAAAGAGCTGAACAAAAAAATGTTTTTAGGCTCTTGGGGCTCCTCACTTTTCTATTACAAAAATATTTATTAGAATTAATCATTTTTAATATAGACGTACTGTGCAGCTTAGTAAAAAATCTTTTAGTTTTACTTCCTCTTAAATGCCTATGTTTATTTGCCAATACCCATGCTCTGATTTAGCTTGAAGCCTCATGATGTATGAGTTGTATAAGCCGACATGCATGGGATTAAATTCAGATTCAGCTAAATGAACTAATCCAAGGCAAATAATAATAATAATAATTAGCCTCAATTTTCTCATCTACTAAGGTGAATAGTAACATTCACTTTGGCATGGTCTTTATTTTGGGAGGTTGAAGTACAGATTTAATTGTCTTCCCAACAACATTATGTGCTTGTGTTTAGTGTAGGCAGAATCCTAAAGGTAAGCCCCACCTCCCAAGTTTCCCATCGCTTGCTTATTGAACCATACATGAAATTAGGTGCTGATATAAAGTAATTTTTCAGGTATAAATCAAAACCAAAGCCAGTTGACCTATAAATACTCTACAATACAGATGGGCCTGGCTCAATTAGGTAAACACTTTTAAAAACAGAATTGACTTTAGCTGGTAGCAAACAAAAAAAAATGCCAGATTCAAAAACTAGGTAAGCTCTGATGCACCATCACTGTCGTGAAGAGGGAGGGAGCCATAGGATAAGGAATCATGTAGCCTCTAGCAGGGAGCTTGGTTTCCAGCTGGCAGCCATCAGGGAAGTTGGGATCCCTGAAATCACAAGAATGGGCTTTAGCTAACCTCTGAATTAACTTGGAAGTGGATTCTTCCTCCAAAGGCCCCAAGTTGTGTGATACTAAACATAGGACCCAGCCTTCCAAATTGTATGATACTAACCAAAGAACTCAGTGCCTACCAAGTCTTCTCTACTACAGATTTGTGGTAAAGTAAATAGCTGTTGTTTGATACCTCCAAATTTGTGGCAAGGTGGTATGTAGCAATAGAAAACAAATTTAATGATTATTAAAATAGAGTTCCTCCCTCCCTTTTATAGAGCTAAACAGAAACAATGATTGTTAACTTTTTAAAACACTACACCCTGCTATGTGTGATGACTGCATATTGATATCCTAATTATTTATAAAATTGTAAAACCCCTTTTATAGAGTTCTTTTAATTTCTTATACCTGTTATATGAAAAATATTCACAACCAATTTTTATACTTATTGCACAGATGAAGTCATTCTTATAATCAGAGTAATTTAATATATGGAGTTCTGGATCCGTAGTTAGCTGTTTTTCCACTGAATGATATAACCTCCACATCTGAGTAAATATAGGAAATTTCAAAGTCGAAGTACAGACTGATAATGTAAATATTTAGAATCATGGTGAAGCAAAATGAAAATTTTACCTGGCAAGTTTTTGAATAGTTAGAACTGATTGCTGGTTAGATAAATTGTATTTGTCTTAAACTGGCCTATGTAGGCGCCTGGGTGGCTCAGTGGGTTAAAAACTCTGCCTTACAGCTCAGGTCATGATCCCAGGGTCCTGGGATTGAGCCCCTCATTGGGCTCTCTGCTCAGCTGGGAGCCTGCTTCCCTCTCTCTCTGTCTGCCTGCCTCTCTGCCTACTTGTGATCTCTGTCTGCCAAATAAATAAATAAAATCTTAAAAATAAATCAGGGATATATACATTGTAGAGATACATCAAGCCAGAATACGGCTGTTTCTAATCCATCCTATTGACTCTTTCTTCCTATTTGATACACTGCCCAAGTGGCAGTCCAAGAGAATGCCTCAGTCTATGCAAAGGTCTAGTTTGGTAGAAATTTATAACCTAGTGAATACTTTTTAGTATTTCCATAAATGTGAATATACATCTAAAAAATCCCATTCAACAATGGGGCACCTGGGTGGCTCAGTGGGTTAAAGCTTCTGCTTTCAGCTCAGGTCATGATCTCAGGGTCCTGGGATTGAGCCCCACATCAGGCTCTCTGCTTGCAGGGAGACTGCTTCCTCCTCTCTCTGCCTGCCTTTCTGCCTACTTGTGATCTCTGTCTGCCAAATAAATAAATAAAATCTTAAAATAATAAAATTAAAAAAAAAATTCACAACAATGTAGATCCAGGCATAATTAATTCTCACTGTCAGAAAAAGTTCTTTGGTTTGCTTTGACTGTCCTTGCCTTGTCCCTCTCTGTGGCAGTCAATGTCATTGTGATTGCCACTGCATATCACCTCAGCCTCTAATAGAGAAGGTCTTGAGTTACTGAGACCAAGGATCAACATATCTGAAGAGATTGATGGCAAAGTGGTCCCATTAAATCCCTGGAAACTAATGGATAAGTCTCATGTGAAAAAAAAGAAAGGACGAGTGCAAGTCAGAGAAAGCAGAATGTCTTGAGAGTGCAAAAGGCTGAGACCCTTGAGCAACCTGAGAATCCTGATGATGCCAAAACAACCAATAAGAAAGTCGAGAGAAGGGGAATGGAACACGATCATCAGAGGGAAGATGAATTAGAACATGGTGGCCATTTGCCTAAATGTGATGAAGAGGAAACCGATGTCCTTGGGGATACTCATTTTCCCTCAAACTGTTTTTGGTTTGTTAGTGAAGATTCTGCCTTTGTAGTAAGTCACATTGCTTTCATGGAGTTATAAAAAGGACCAGGGAACTGACGATGATCCCAGCATTCAGTGCCTGCCAGGACAGGGGAGTCACAGCTAAGGTCACAAGGAACCTTCAACTACAAGGTGTCCAAAGAGAAGCCACATTCTACATGGAAAATAGTTATCTTGAAAGAAAGAATGTTGACCTCAAACAACCTCCAGTAGGAAGTAGGAAATTGTGAGTTTAACTTAAGTATTCCAGAAGATGCAGTAAATGGAAAACCGATGTTGAAGCGGAAGTCTATTTTTAAAATAAAAAGGAAGTTTGAGGAGGACAATAGAAGTGAAGACTCCAGATCATCTGTCTCTGCACATTAGGATTGCATCCAGGGGATGTTTCCTCATCACCACAGACTAAACCTGGAGTTATAGAACTTAAGTGGAAGTTTATTCCAGAAGTAAAAAACATATTTTTAAAAGCTTATCTAACACCGGTCTAGTAATAAGGAAAAATGGTTTTAGTCCTATAATTGCTGTTAACCAGTTGAGAAACATTAGGTAATTTACTGTTACTCTTCAAATTACTGTTTTATTTATAAAATAAGATGTTTAGTTTATAGATGACATCTCTAGTATCTACTTACATATTTCCCCATATAACATATTTTAGAGTCAGTTTGCCCACAGTTAAAGGTGGGGATTTACTTTTTTTTTTTTTTTCTTATTGCATGAACTTATTTAACTTCCCTTCTCTCATTTGTCTTCTCTGAAAAAGGAAGATATTTTCTACTTCACCATATAGAAATAAATAAGATAGTACATGAATAAGTAAACAAATAATACTTGGAGCATATTTACCTCTTCACTAGAAGCTCATATATTTATATAAATTTTAAAATATGATGATAGAATACAAATGTTCAATATTCTCTTCAATAATGGATAAATTTGTATAGCATACTGTAATATATATATCTATATAATTAATAATGTATAACATACATTTTTCTAGTATATGCTAAACTTATATATTGCTTATGTTAAGATTTGTTTATGTAATACCAGTTCTCAGAATGTGAATTAGAATTCAACTATTTTTAAAAATTAAGTGATTCATTTTCTGAGAAAGTATATAGTAACCTCAATATGAATGAGCATATTTACTGATTTTTAAATATTTATTTTTTAAACAAATATTTATTTACTTTTAAAGCTAAATGAAAAAAACATTTTTAAAATTTGTTGTAGGTAAGGGTACCAAACAAAGAACAATGAGAACTTAACATCAAATCCACAAAATGCTTTTCCCTACTATAACCTATTTGACACTATGAACACAAAATGTATCCAGCATCATTTGGTATGCATGTCAGATGAAAATGCTATTAGTTCCTGTTCAAAATTGAAATGAATTTAATCACAAACTATTAATGTACTTTAATTTGGTTTGCTATTGGAGAAGGTAATTGCTCTATTTTATAATCATTTAATGGAATAGTTACAAATAGCAGAATTGAACAAAGAAGGATGTTTTCTCTAATTTCATGAGGTATTGTTTAAAAGCTTATAACTGAGAAAATAGATAATTAAATGACATTTTTATTGTTAGTATTCACACACTAAATTATTAAAGCATCAGCCTTAATAATCTGAGGAAGCATAAAGGGCTTACATTTGCTTTTCAAGGCTTGGACATTTATTTAAAAAACATCAAACCTGGATAGAATGATCAAATACCAATATGTATATCTCTCAATAGATATTTCCACAATATTAGAATGACTTAATAGGAAACACTAGAAAGCTTATAATTAGAAACAATGGAAAAAGATTATCCTTGTTCATTAAAATACCAATGTGAATGTCAACTGAAAAAATAACTCTAAAGTCATTACCTTTGTTTTAAGTTGAAGAAATATTTACATTGATCTCTTCTACTTACCTTAAATGTATTAACTTATTACTTAATTTTTTACTTCATTAAAAATATTATCCTTATTTGGCTAGTTATCATAATAGAATTATTATGGTTTATCACAAGGTGATAGGAATGGAAATAACTGAAATAATGGTAATACCTTCTTTTGGAAAGCTTGATGCAATTGTTTCATAAGAATGAGCAAATATAAGCAGATTTTAATTGGTTTTGGTGAAGAATGTGTCAAGGAAGGTGAATAAAAAGAAATGACTAAAATTTATTGGATATAAAAAGAAGAAATCTGAGAATAGAAAGATAATTTCAAGCAGGTAATGAATATCAGATTAAGGAATATAGATTTTATTAAGTGGACATGGGAGAAAGTAAAATCTTTTGAGAAGGGTGGCGATTAGGTTATTGCAATATTTCCAGTAAGGATGAGAAATGACAATTATTAAGCTCCCTGTTTTCTGAGGGCTAGAGGTCACATACTAATAAGTAGAAGGTCTGGAGTTTGAGCCAAGAAAACCTCCCTTCCCTCACTTACACTGCATTGCAAAACAATATAGAATGAATGGAAAGAGAACTGATATTGAGATTTCTAGAAATATGTAAGTGAATGAAAGGGCTGCTTTAGGAAATGAGGGCAGGAAGAAGAAGGAATGCTGATTTTGGGTTTTAAATATTTGCACAGGGAAAATAAGAATGAAGCAAAGAAACTGTCATGATCCACATTTAGTAATTCTTCTTCCAGTATGTGTTTGGAAGCTGGT
Organism: Taxidea taxus jeffersonii; assembly: GCA_003697995.1. Classification (NCBI taxonomy): domain Eukaryota; kingdom Metazoa; phylum Chordata; class Mammalia; order Carnivora; family Mustelidae; genus Taxidea; species Taxidea taxus. The sequence continues at coordinate 13,920 of ML101739.1, forward strand.
AAAGATGGGAGGTTATAGGGCACAGTAAAAAGTAGTAGTAAACCTCCTGGAAACACAGAATGTGAAGCTGTTAAAAGTAGAAATCTGGCATTAAGACAGAATTAGTCCCAGGACACACTATAAGCTGCAATAAACCAACACACAATTTTTTTTT
>ML101739.1:14473-127076 GCA_003697995.1 Taxidea taxus jeffersonii
ATTATACATATGGGGAAAAATGGAGTATCTTTTTTTCTCTACTTTTGTCCATCCTTTGAAGAATTACCCTTTCACTGGAATTTCTTATTTAAATGTGCTTCTAATATTTATATTTGGCTCAATTATTTCAGAATTGCTTTACACATCCCTTAATTCAATAAACCTTATCCAAGATAAAGCTAAGTTTCATTGAATATCTAATATGTCCATGGCATTTTACACACATTGGCAAAAATAAACCTCAGAACACTCTGTGAAAAGAAAGTTTGATCAATTTTACCCAAGAGACTAATGAGATATGGAAAGTTAAGAAAAAATAATTTAATTACTCTCAGCAAATCTGAAACTTTTTTTGCCCTGGGGTTATATCTTCCCTCATATTTTGCAGTTATTAGAAAATATTGCATATTAGGTCACAAAATCCCCCATATTTTAGCCTATGTTCTCCCCTTCATTTCAATTCACCTCCTACAATTTTTGGCTTGGTTTTATTTTCATCTTTTCCCTGTCAAATAGGTCATTTTTGTATTCTACTTGTCCCGCCTACCCATATCTTTAGAAATGTGTTGGTTTCATTAAATAATCATCTGACATGTCTCTAAGGGCAAAAATGTAATTTCTAGGGAACTATGGGCTTGCTTTAGATCTGAGCTTATGTGAGTAGCAACTAGTTTTCCCTAATTTGGTCCTTTGATATATCAAGAGAGCCCAATTATGTCACTGCAATAATTATCTCACAGACCTTAAATCTCAACGATTTGGTGGTTAGACAGTGGGCTTTTCCCCTGTGTCCTTACTCCAGGATCCAGATGCCATTAAATTCTTTTGTTTTTAATTGGAAAATAATGGTTCTCCACTATTTCATCCATTTTGTAGTTTACCCATGTAACACACAGTCATGTATCAAGCATTTATAAAATATCAATTCATTGCTAACTGTCTTGCTATCTTTTCAGAATAAAAAAAATGTATTCATTTGTGTGATATGTTGTTCCAATGTGTTCAAATGAATATAGCAGATTATTTTAGAAATGCATATATATAGCTTTGGTTTTAAGAATTCTTTTTTCCCCAAAGATTTATTTATTTATTTGAGAGAGAGAGAGAAAGAGAAACAGAGCAGGTTGGGGGGAAGGGCAGAGGGAAAGGGAAAGAAGCAGACTCCCCCACTGATCACAGAACTGGGCATGGGGCTCAATCTCAGTGTCATGAGATCAGGATCTGAGTTGAAATCAAGAGTCAGGTCTTTAACTGACTATGCCACTGAGGCACCCTAGTTTTAAAAATTCTTTTTTTTTTTCTTTAAGCTTTTTTATTTAAACATATAATGTAACCCCACCACCCTCTCCCAACCCCTCCCCAGTTTTAAAAATTCTTAATAAGAAAAGCAAAGTAGAATTATGTACTAATGGGGATTTATCCATCATACACATATATTAGACATGTGCTCATGTCTTCATGTGTTTATGTACAAATTATATGCATGTAATATATATATCTTCATGTTTATGTGTACATTATGCATATGTATGACTCAGATATATAAAATCATATTCATAATATGTGTATATATACACTATATACATGAAGTATACATATATACCACAATATACGTGATTATAACAAATAAAAGCCAAAAGAGCAATGTAATGATAAGAATGCAAAAACTTGATCTTTTAAAAAATAAACGAAAATATATGGTACTGATGAAATATCACTTTTCAGCTATTAGATGAGTCATCATAATTTGCCCACTAACTATTCCACATATCTCAAGAAACAAATTTCATCAAATAAACTACTGAAGAGTTTTACCACTCCTTGATCTTCTAAGCAGAGATGAACAAACCTCAGATCAGCAAATCAATGCTCATAAGCTGTATTTAAAAGCGCTTAAAAATGAAGCCTATGCATAAATCTACTTTGGGTCAATATGTGAGCCTCAGTGTTAATATTATGGGCTGAGTTATGTTTCCCCAAAATTAATATGCTGAAGTCCTAAACCTTCAGGAATGGAGATGGTGTCCATAAAGAATTATGTTAAAATAAGGTCATTAAGGTTAGATTTAAACTGGTATGACTGGTGTCCTTAAAAGAAGAGGCAGTTGAGACACCTGGGTGGCTCAGTGGCTTAAGCCTTTGCTTTCAGCTTGGGTCATGATCTAAGGGTCCTGGGATAGAGCCCTGCACTGGGGGGAGGTGATCTCTACTCAGCAGGGAGCCTGCTTCCCCTCCTCTCTCTGCCTGCCTCTCTGCCTACTTGTGATTTCTCTCTCTGTGACAAATAAATAAATAAAATCTTAAAAAAAAAGAAGAGGAAATTAAAACACAGAACAGATACTGGGAGAACCATGAAAAGACAGGAAGGATAAGGCTTTCTGCAACCATGGAGAAAGGTCTTAGAAGAAATCAATCTTGCTGACACCTTGATCTTGGACTTCCAGCCTCCAGAATTGTGAGGAAATACATTTCCGTTTTTTAAGTCTGTGACATTTTGTTATGGCTGCCCTCACAGACTAATGCAGTTGACATTTAAGCATTTTTGTCTTTACATAATGTACCTATTTCTTAAAATATTAATTTTTCTTGTTTTGTCATAAATGTTAACTTGTCAAATTAATAATATGTAAGTTACAAAATTATCTTTATAGTTACACTGCCCAGTGAATTCTGTTCTAGAAAGATTAGGGTGCTATGTACCTGAAAAAAGTTTTTTATATTTACAAAAAATGATAGTATGGAAAATAATCTGTATATTGTGTACAAATACAATATAAGTCTTATTTTTATAACTAAATTATAGTATTTATAACTACAGCTATATATAGTATATAGTATAGTATTTATAACTAAATACATACTTTATCAGATAACAGCATTTTAAAATTTGGCTTCAATTTAGGAATAACTAAAATGAGAAGGAAAATAGCTAATGATTTGAAAGACATCAGTACTACCTGGTCTGCACCTCAAATGTCCACAATCAAAAGATGATCTAATTTGATAAGTTACAACCCTTGCATGTAACTTCATGCAATTTAATTGGCTTAAGAAAACAAGGTATTCTAACAGAGAATATAATCACTTAATAAAATGAACAATGATATAATCATGAAAAATTCTTATCAAATTTCTACCCAATTAATTCAATTTAATTGTTTTAATAAATTGGCTTTTATTGATATGTGCATGTGTATATTATATAGCATATGTATGTATGCATATTTGTATATATATGTGTGTATTTGTATATTTACATTCATACATAAATATATTTGTGCTGTTTAGTAATTAAAGAGTGAATAGATCTAGTTTGGCTCAAGTCTGCAAGATATTAATAAAGAAAAACATTTGTTCATGAAATAATTTGAGAAGGTATTTATCATTTATCTACCATTAACACTGCATTATTGTGGAAGCTGTCTTATTTCTCCAAAATTATTAAAAATATATACATTTTAATAACTTCACTGGGAATGAAATTAAAAACTGATAACCAAAAGTTAAGGCATTTAACTTTTTCCCAAATGGACAAAATAAACTTTATATATGACTAAGATCACATCAAATTAATGTAGAAAAAATGGCACTAAGAAAAATGAAGTGCATATGTGTAGTGCCTATTGTTTCTTTCAAAATAAATGCAGCTAATATATTTAGTAGGACCTGAGCATGAGTAAAGTGAATAATTCAAATTCTATCTGAAAAATCCAAATGAAATAATATGCTTCACTCCATTTCATGACTAGTTTGGCAAGTTTTCTTTGAAATACATTGTAAATAATAATCCTGCCTTATTAGCCATTTTTGGGCCCTGTTGTGCATGTAAAAATAGAAATATCCAACTGGTCTTTGAAGCCAAACAAGCATGGGTAACCTTACGAAGAAGTAATTTTATCAGGAGATTCTCAAAAAGCATCTATAAGACATTCTCTCTTAAGCTTTTGTCCATCTATACACACATATATGTATGATTCACAGATCAGGAGTGAATTTATAGATCTCATTCCCTTAAATACAGTTGGATCTGATTGTCTTCTTTTTCCTAACAGAAATATAGTTTAAGCAGAGAGAGACTTCGGCACATAAAATATTTTCAGTTTGGAGGGAGTGGTGGGGATTTCTTTCTTTTGGAGTGAAGTAAGCACTAAAGAACACAATCATCTCCTTTTACTAAGAAATCAAAATTACTAATGGTCTTATTCTGTCAGCAAAAGAATGGTTTTTACATATGTTTCCTTTCCTGTTTCAGGTACTGTGAGAGAGAGAGGGGCGGGAGGAAATGATTGCTGAAATCTGCAGGGAGATATTTTGGAATCAAACATTGAAAAAAGAGATGCGTTATTTTTTGAATTGAATTATCAATGACTAATGCATGAGAAGACTTATAAAAATATTTTGGCAAGCTCTCATGAATCTCCAAAGCAAATTGTAGGCCTTGGGGATGAATTTTGATTACGTATTGGATTTCAAACTAAGCTGGAGAATTTTAATCAAAGCTTTTGCTTAAAAATGAGCTTGGAATAAGTGAATAGCACTAAGGAATTATTATGAAAATTTCAAAATTGTTGCTTGGAGGGTATATTGCAAAATTTCAAAATGTCTCCTCTGTCAAAATGACCTCCATTTTAATAGTTCCTATGCTTCTCTATTTCAATGATATTTTTATTTTTTTAAAGAATTTATAGGGGCACCTGGGTGGCTCAGTCATTAAGTGTATGCCTTCGGCTCAGGTCACGATTCCAGGGTCCTGGGATTGAGCCCCGCATTGGGCTCCCCACTCACTGGGAGGCCTGCTTCTCCCTCTCCCATTCCCCCTGCTGGTGTTCCCTCTTTTGCTGTGTCTCTCTGTGTCAAATAAATAAATAAAATCTAAAAAAAAGGAATTTATAGATATCTTTATCTCGGTTATATCAGCACTCAGAATAAGCACATATGGCCAAAATATTTACTGTCATGGATTGGGCCTAGCTGAAGGAAAAACACAATAAAGAGGAAATATCAATATTAATGATAGATTTTGAGTTATCAAGCCAAATGTTAAAAAAATATTCCCCATATTTCCAAAAGGATTTGGGATAGATTAAAAAAATGCGTATTACATTGAAACATTAGAGATTGTCAGGATAGAAGCAGTAGAGTCCTATTAAACCAGCAAGAACCAGCAAGAAATGTGTGCAATGAAATTTGGCACAGTTTTTAAATTTGGATAGCAAAATTAACTTATAGATTTCTGGCAAGCAAAGCATAGTGAGAATTGGGTTCAGCTACAACTTTCAAAACTTGTAACTAGGATGTTAGTTTTATAAACAAGTATCAAAATTCATAACTTGTTCATAAAATTAATATACCAGTACACTGAGGAATCATAAGGAAGGAGGTAGTGCTATTCTGACTTAAGTAAGGTGGAGATGCCAGCAGAAGGAAAAACAACACCATTGCCCAGAGATAAACAAGACAGTATTGAATTCACAAGGTTTCTCTAGAAACCTATAAATAACTGAAATTACTTTCCCTTATAACTGAGTCAGTTTGCTTCAGGGAAAACTGCTCTTCATGTTAGTTTTCAGCAAATCAGTTTGCCAAGGGAGGGAAAAATAAAACAAATTCTTACACATTTCTCTTTTCCATAAATTCTCTTCATTTTTTTTTTTTTTTGATTTATGAAACTTCATTTTGGTGACAGTTTTTGTGATTAACTTCTCTTAACTAAGAGTAATTTCAGTTGTATGTATAAGTAAATTAAATATATTTTTAAACACTTTTTGGAAAAGTAAAAATTGTACCTCTTGTTGACATCTGAAAGAGTTAATTCTGGTTACTTCCTTAGTAAAGAAAATCTTTAGTGATTTTACATGACATATTCAATAGCCTTCTTATAAAAAGCACAATAAAGTTTTTTATGTAAAGTTATAATATTCCTCAATTAATTAAATTACACAACCATAGAACACATTTCCAGAAGAAGTTCTATGTAGGAATAAACTACTGTGTTGCTGTGTGATGGTTAGCATGATTTCACAGAAAAAAATAGACGACCTCTATCTGTAGCTCTAAAGGTTGAGTTTGAATTAGATTCACTTGGACAGTTTTTAAAGTGCTGATCCTTCTTTCACAACTTCTAATTACAATTCTGCTATTAGGATTACCTTGTAAACCAAGATTTTTAAATAACTAACAAGATAAGTCTGATACCTATGGCTTCAGGACAATAAATTGGAAAACATTGATTAGGGTTTAAAAAAAAAAAGTGGTAAAGGCATGGTTTTTAATTCTGTAAGAAAATATTTTAAGATATTTTTTCCTCCCAACTGAGAAGTTTATTAAAATACAAGTAGCAGGGGACCTAGGTGGTTCAGTTACTTAAGTGTCTGCCTTCAGCTCAGGTCATGTTCCCAGGGTCCTGGGATTGAGCCCGTATTGGGCTCCCTGCTCAGTCGGGAGTTTGTTTCTCTCTCCATCTGCCCTTCTCCCTGGCTCATGCTCTCTCTCTCTCAAATAAAAAAAATAAAATCTTAAAAAAAATAAAATGTAAGTAACAAATAGTTTATATTCTCAATCTTGGAGTTGATGTAGTCTGTGATCCAGTTAAAACATATCCATTTGAAAAAAATCAAAGCAGAAAAAATGTTGATATTTTCAACATACTTAAAAATAAACCTACTCAAATCTATGAGGATCAAAACAACATGAAATAAAAAATTGCACTTTATCAACGTGACAGGATGCAAATTTGAAAGTTTAAATATAAAAAAAAATAAATCAACAAATTGGTTAATAAAGAAATTTTATTTCTAAGTACTACAAATGGAAAAAAGCAATGAAATATAATTCTACGTATAATTTCATTCCAATAAAAACATGAAATACTAAGTGATACATTTAATAAAATATGTGCAACACTTGTACATTAAAAATTATAAAACATGGCTGATCTAATTTAAGATATAAATAAATGAAAATATACACTATGATCATGGATTGGAAGAATCAATATTGTTTAGAAATCACAACCTTCCAAATTGACCTAAAGGCCAATCGACACTAATGAAAATTTGTCTAGTAGAGGACTATACTTTTCCAAAAAGATGTTTGACTTTTAGTCTCAGCTCCTGTGGGTAATGTCTAAACCTTTGTTATTTCCTACCTGACAAGAGTATCTTTGTTTAACTGGGAACCTATGGCTTCTCTGCATAATCTCTGCTAACAATGTGATTTGTGGTGGAGAATTCTGAGCCACGTGGTATTAATTTGACCTCTGAAGTGTCTGGAGACCACGGTCAACTACATGCATGAGCAACCATTTCTTTGCAATCTTGACATAGAAAACTCTTGACACTAAGGCTGAGTTGAGCTTCCCAGGTTGGCATAGTCCACTCATATTGCCACACATTATTGCTTGGAAAAATTGGTTGTTTTATGCAAGACATCTCTGGGAGAGTACAACTGGAAGCTCTAAACCTTGGTATTTCCTGGACTTTGCCCTATGTGCCTCTTCCCTCTGTGATTTTCACCTGTATATTTTTGTTGTAATAGACTACCACTATGAGTTGAACCTGAGAATAATCTCAGACCATCGACTCTTATTGGCATCAGAAGAGAAACTTTGGGGACTATAACAGCTGTAGAATTGTCTTCCCCCCGAATTCATGTTCACCGAGAACTTTTGAATGTGAAGTTACTTGCCAATAAGTGAATAATGTGAAGTTACTTGCAAATAAGGTCTTTGCAGATGTAACCCAGTTAAGAGGAATTCATACTGAATTATAGCAGGCCATAAATCCTATATGAATTGTGGTCTTATAAAAAATTAAAATTTAGCACAAAGACACAAATTCACAGGAATAATGACACATAAAATTGGAGGCAAAGATTGGAGTGATGCATCTACAGGCCAAAAATTTCAAAGAATTTCCAGTGAAAACAATAAGATAGAATGAAGCAAAATGATTCTTCCATAGAGCCTTCAGAAAGGTTAGGGCTGTGCTGATATTTTCATTTTGGATTTGCAGACTCCAGAACTTTGAAAGAATAGATTTCTGTTATTTTAAACCATGTAGTTTGTGGTTACTGCAATAGTCTTAGGAAACAAATATAAAGATTCCCAAATTTAACAAAATTCCATAAATATATTTATAGAAACCATTTTATTCTAAGATATTTATGGAAATCCAAGTGACCTAAAATGATCAAAACAATTTTATATTAAAAAATAATAGTACAGGGGCACCTGGGTGGCTCAGTGGGTTGTGCCTCTGCCTTTGACTCAGGTGGTAATCTCAGAGTCCTGAGATCAAGCCCCGTGTTGGGCTCTCTGCTTGGCAGGGAGGCTCCTTCCCCCATTCTCTCTGCCTGCCTCTCTGCCTACCTGTGATCCCTCTCTCTCTGGCAAATAAATGAATGGAATCTTAAAAAAAAAAAAAAAGAAGAAGGAAAAGAAAAAGGAAAAGAAACTCTAAAGAGTAAAATAATAATGGTAGTAATAATAATACAGATAAAATAGTCACACTGATTTCAAGACATTCTGTAAAGCCACTTGAATGAAGACAGCATGATACTGGCATAAAGATATACATTCAGATCAATAGAAGAGAATAGAATCCAGAAAAAAAAAGACTTATATGTATATAATCTGTTGACTTTTCATTTTTATTCTTTATTTTTAAATTTTGTTGAGTTAACTTTTTGAAGTATTATTCCAAAAGAAACTGAGGAAGAGAAAGATAGTTTTTTAACTAAAAGTTCTGGAAAAATGTGATCACAATTTGGGAAAAAATATCAAACTTTGCTTATCTTATTCCATATATGAAAATTTGCATGACATATACCTCTAAATATAAAATGATAATTGTAAGGTTGATGGGGAGGGTGGAAATGGATAGGAGAAGATCTGTGTGTCCTTGGAGTAAAAATATACTTCTTCAGATGCAAAAGGAAAAAAAAAAAAGAAAAGAAAAAAATGGAAAAACTGATATAAAAATGTAACACATTGTCTGTTTGAAAGGCAGTTCTTAAGATAAAAATAGGTCAGAAGTGGAAGAAAATATCCTTAGTTTTTATATTTGGCAACAGATTTTTATACAGGATAGCTATGCTTACATTTCAATAAAAGCTCAATGATTAAAAAAAAACACAAGTGGGTCAAATTTGACATGAAATTTCATAAAATAATATACATGTTAATATGAATAGCCAATAAACACATATAAAAGTGCTAAACATCTTTTATAGTCAGAGAAATGCATTACATTTCAACCACATTACAGTGTGATACACTATGCACCCATCAGAATGTCTGAAAGTGAAGAGTTATAATGAGGCCAGAATGTGGAGTCACCACAGTACAAGTACATTGCAGGTAAGAATGTAAAGTGATATATTGGCTGTGGAGACCTTTCAAGATTTTTATAACTGAGCATATACACTAACCATTCTACCAGTCATTTTACTATTCTGTTCATACACAAGTCTGCACATGTGTTGGAGTAAATGTAGAGCATGAAATCAGCCATAACATCTGGCTTGCTAAAATGTGACAGGGAGGCCACTGGGGGCAAGGAAAGGTTTCAGAGGTAGGCCTTTGGAATGCCAAGGCCTGTGCGACCCCTCTGCCCTAGGAATGTAGGGTGGGGGTTTGCCTTCCCTGAAGCTTACTTAGCCCAAACAGCTGCCCTGTGACCAAAGAGATATAAGCATTGTGCCTTAGACTATATTTAGCAGAATTCATTGAACACACAGATGAGCATATCCTATCTTTCTGGTAAACAGACCCTCCCAGTTCCAGTAAGACCCCTTGTCACACATCACGTGCTTGAGAAACAGTGATAAGGAATGAAAGCGTGAGCAAGGAAGAGCAAAGGGTCTTTGCCTCTGAGTTTTGACCCCCTTGCCTTCTCCTCTGTGTCACAGCAAAGTTTGGAGTAATCTTTCATTCATGGGCACAGGGATTGCTGTCCATTCCTGGCACACATGAATGTTCATATTAGCTTCATTCAGAACAGTCTCAAACTAGAAAGAAACCAAATGTCTCCCAACGAGTGAACTGGTACACAAACTGTTGTATAATCATACAATGGAATGCTACCCAGCAATAAAATGGAATGATCTACTGCACCTATGACACAGCAGGGAGGATTTTTAAAGTAATTATGCTGAGTCAAAGAAGCTATTATGTGATCTTATCTATGTAAAATGTTATAAAATGTAAATACATCTACAGTATTACAGTACTGTAATACAGTATATTAATGTAATATATTTACATTTTTTAAGTAGTTGAAATAAATCATTGTCTTTATATAGCATAAGTTATATGTTTCATAAATACATTATAAATGTATCATTAATATACATACTAAGTGACTGAGTAAGAATATGTCTGCATGTATTCATGGATATCAAACTTGTTCTTTACTCATTTGGATACTTTCCAGTTTTGGAATAAAAAAAAAGCACTTTCATTTGTAAAAGCAAATTCAACAGAGTTGCTAAAACGTACAATAATTGACTAAAATTACTACTTTAAATGTACTTTATAGGTTTCTCTCAAGATAGACACTAAGAGCTAAGCACTTCTTTTTTCTTATAGAATCATAAAGCTCTTAATATCACTTTATCAATTTATAATGATTTTCTGACAGTAAAAGGCAGAAAAGGAATCGAACCACCCTAATGACAATATTCAGGGCCACTGAAAAATTTTAATACTTATAAAACAAATGATGTGATTAAAGAGGTCAGATGGAGCAAATTGTTTTATACTCTATACTTCTCATTTCGAGAATCTCATGAAGTAAAAACTTCCTTCAAAATAATTATAAAATGTAAAGTTTGTCAGGCAGTGCAATAAATTTTATTTTTAATTTATCAAGTCAAGTAAAATTTTTCTCTTCTTTATGTCCTTCTTTAGTAGATTATTGTAAAAAATCTACACTATACATCATTATAATTTTCTCATTTACTCTATGATTTTTTGATAGATTTTTCTTTCTATAGATATTAAATTAAGCCAGTTTTAAAATAAGGAAAAATATACTTTGCTATAAGTATATTCAATACATTTTAAATGTTAAGTCCAGTAAGTAAAAACATTGAATTAAATTACTCAATTTAGTTAAATTATGTGTCAGTTTCCATCAAGTGTTCTTATTTTATTTAGTAAATTTAGATAATCCAACTCTTCCAAATTAGAAAAAAAATAGTTTCAGTAAATCTTCAATGCTGATTATATTAGGGTCAAAGTCCTTGGGTAAACATTTGATTTCTTCTACATAAATTTTCATGGAAATATATAGAAATGTTTATGTAATAATAAATATGTAATATATAATCAATAATAAATATATAAGCATTTAATTTATAGTTACATAACTTAACTAGTAAATATATGAATATGATAAATAATATCGGTTAATATTTTTAATAATATTAATAAAATAATAAATATATTATATGTATACATATACATATATATATAGTTTTCTTGCTTGCATACTTCAGCTGAAACATTTCCTAACCTTTCTCTTTCACCTTACTCTCATTTTGAAATGATATATTGCAAAGTCATTAAATGTTATCTGTTTACATTCCTGATATATTCCTGATTATATAAATTATCCATGCTCACTGAAAATAATATCACACCTTCAGAAATATTAGAAAATAAAAATCCATCATGATGTCAATAATCGATTACACTTTATTTACATGCATAATGATATATGATAATTTTCTGAGAACAAAAAGGAAAAGAAAGTAGAATAGCATATCCTGGTTTTTAGCTTCCTACTTGCTCATATAGCATATTACCAAAATCATACTGGCTTAAACTACAAAAAATTATTATCTTACAGTTCTGGTGGTCAGAAATTCAAAAACCTAAATGGTCCTATGGAACTAAAATCAAGATGTCAGCAGGGCTGCATCCTTCCGTAGACTCGAGGGGATAATGCATTTCTTCCCTTTTCCAGTTCCTTGGTTTGTGATCCATTTGTATCTTCAAACCCTGCAATCTCATGTCCCTGATCCTTCCTACCACTATCACATCTCCTCTCTAACTTTCTTGCCTCTCTCTCCTATGTTTTAAAGGCCCTTGCTACATTGACCCAATCCAGATTATCCAGGATGATTGCCTTATATGAATTGTCTTTAACTGCATCATTTCTGCAAAAAACGGTTTTGAATATATGGTAATATAGTTATGGATTCCAGAGATTAGGATGTGTACATTATTGGAGACCACTATTCTGCTTACCTATGCAAAATAAAAATAGTCATTGAAACTAATATAATGTTTAGGAGGCTTAAAATGGAGCTTCCAGTCAAATTTTCTTTTTTTTTTTTTCATTTTAAAAATTTATTCCTATCATAGTTACTTTCTATTGTCAGCAGCCAAAAATCCTGACAGATTTGAGTATTTCTTGGGCTAAGCATAAACCCTTTCTCTCTCCTCAAATGTTCTGTAAAATTTTGTCATACACACAATATTGTGTCAATGGCAATAAATTGGAGAATTTACCAATAAACGGGTAAATAAGTGGAGAATAAAATTAAGGAGTATTTTTTATACCATCATTTATAAAGATATAGCTAAAGAGAGTGATGGTGACATAATAATAAAAATGGAAGGAAATAAAGAAGTAGAGATGAGGAAGGGAGGGAGAAGGATAAAAGGGAAAAGGAAAAGAGGGAGGGAGAAAGATCAAGATGAAGTCATTAGGTCAAGCGTTCCTAAAAAATATTTGGTAAGGAACAAAATTTCCTTCAGAAGCATTTGTGTTATGGATTATAGTTTATATATCTCTCTCTCTCATCTATCTACTTATCTCTTTATCCAATATCTATCATCATCTAACATCAGTTTTTCCTGTAATACTTACATTTATTCATATACTAAAAAGATATATCTTCCCATTCAGAAGTAATACCATTTAAAATAAATAGCTTTTCTTTTTCTACAAAGTTTCTCAAATAATCATACCACACACATACACACACTCATACACACATGTACATAAAATCCCTTCTGTCTGAAAAGGAGTAATATTAAGTTGCTCTTTGATAAGGAAAATGTGAAAATAAAGAATTCAACTTTAATTAAATAACAACTATAAAGCCAGTCACCTGAATATAAATGTATTTTATTTACACATATACTGTGCTGTCAGGAAAACAGAATATATGGTCAGGAAAATTAAAGCCTTGCTTAGCTATCACACTGAAGTAAAGATCCCTTGTAATAATAATTTGACCATATTTTCTTTTTCTGATTAACAAGTAAAAGTTTTTCCTCTTATTTTTTCTTGCCATGAAATGAAAAGAGATAAAAACATTTGGTGTGAAACAGTTTTTAATATAGACAACTTTACCTATTAAAATGATCAACTTTATTGCCTAGATATCAATATTTGTGAAATATGACTTGGATAACTAAGAAAAAGAAACGATAAAATGAAGCTGGTGTCAGTTAGTGATAATTGTTAATTATCTCAAACACAATTATAAAATTCCAAGGATGTTAGTATTGGATTTTTCATTGTTTTTCTTCTTTGTTATAAATACTATATAACATCAGAATCTATGGCATATTATTACTTTACTTATATGTTTTACTATTACGATATTTAGGTTGTTTCCTTTTTAAAAAAATTTAACCTAATCCTAGAGTTATTAGGTATATACATGAATCTGTGTCTCCATATGCCTTTGGTAGTATTCCTAGTAGAGATGCAATTTCATGTGCTCCGTTGAGGGAATCCTCTTCAGGAAAAATCTCTGTGAGACTGAAGCAAGCGATATAGTTATAGTAAATGGGTACAAGATAAGAAAAAAATATAGTCTCAGATAAATCAGTCGTGGTCTTATTCACAGGGGAATCTGGAACATAAATCACCCAAAAAGTTGCCTTTATTTTGAAGCAAGGTGGCTGGCCTTTTGTATTGCGATATAATTCAATGTTGAAAGCAGGATGCCCCTGGCAAAGGAAGGAGTCCTCCAGAGTAAGGAAGTTCTTTTCAGCCTACAGGGCAATAGTCCTGATAAAGGGGATCGCCATCTTAGCAGCCAGCACTTAACCAGTGAGAAACTGTGTATAGGGTACCAACAGGCATTTACTACAGCTCACCTCTTGTCCTTCTTATATTCACTTTTTTCTAAGTTCACTGTGTTCAGGAACAGCTTCTTTCAGATTCTAGTTCATCACAGTTCATAGGGACAGTTAAAGAGAGGATTAATGAAATGAACTATAGCCCTCACTGCTACAGTTAGTCCTGTGGCCTTAACTGATAACAACATCTCCCTTCTCTGTCACCCATTTAAGTTATACTGACTCTTGGTTGGTGGAGACCCCCAGAGGTCTGAGACCCTCGTTACCATCCTTTATAAGGTATAGTTGTTATACTTGTGCACTGAAAATGAGAACTGAGCATGGGATGAGCATGGGATCACAAAGAAACACTGTAGTGGATCACCTGAGTGCCAAATGTACTCTTCAATTATGTATTATCTAACAGTGAAGCAGTCTTACTTACCTTCCCATGAAGGGTCAATTATCTGCTGTTTGGTAATTCCTTTTTATGCCTCTTAAATTACTGCTTGAAGATTGCAAAGAAAACTGATGGCAACTGTACGTTTAATGAGATTCTTAGTCTCTGATAAGGATGTACAACACACATTCCGAAAGTGACAGTGAACAGTGTTCTTGCTACCTCCACTCCTGGGCCGTGGATCTACACATTGTATCTCCTGAGGATGGCACCTAATAATAGCCATTAGTCTTAGAATTACACAGAATCGTGAAGCATAACTTCCTTCCACATTTAATTATGTGCATTATATAATTAAATGTGCATACAATGGAATCCATTCACCAGCATTCTTAAAGTTACTGGTACTGTTAGTACCAGTAATCTCTGCTATTCCTCTGGGATGCTACCTCCTTTTTAATTTACTGTATTGTCCAGTGGCAATGGTAGTGTATTGTAGATGTTCAGGGACTGCCATTTTCTTTTTCTTTTTCCTTTTCCTTGGCTTTTCTAATGGTGGAACCAATGTAAGGGACTTAACTGCTAAACATGCCGATTCTGAATTTAAGTCAGGAAAATAACCATTTTTGCTTGCTGGTTTCAGTGAACCTATTCTGCGATGGACCTAAACAAGGGCTCCATTAGCTATGTGCCACTTCACTAAGTGGGGGTCATGGTGGTGCTTTGGGTCCAAGGATTGGAGCATACACTCAGACCACATAATCAGTAATCCTTATAAGCTGTAAGTATTGCTTTTTCCCAAAGTATGGATATTGTAGTAAATGGCATGATTTTAGGAGAGAAAAAGCTGGGAAAACATGCCCATATACTTGCCATGCTATTGCAATGTCTTTCTTCATGGAGACCTAGCATCTTCTTTGGCAGATGAATTCTGTATCTGAGAATTTACCTGAAAACTGCCCAAATACCTGAATTTTTATTAGATATTTCAACATATTTTATGTTTCAGCATGCTTTGCAGACATTCTGATCTTATTGTACATTACAATAATTATGCCCACTTTGATTCTCTTAAATGTAGTCGTTTGGATTTTGCTATGTTAAGATTCTGTCATTCTCATGGCTACAAAATATCCAGTACTGTAAAAAAGCATCTCCTACTGTTCACTTAATCTTATAGAGACTTTTTAATGTAAACTTAATTCCTTTGTTGTGCGATTGTAATGATGTCAACCATTTACATATCTTGAAATACCACATATGTTAATGAAGACCTAAATTTATATATTTGGCAAGGATACTTTTCTCTTCCATGATATAGAAATCTGCATTTTCAACTATTTATTCAATATTTCTACTTACATATCCAGTAAACACTTCAAAAGGAGACTATCATATACTGATATCATGATATATTCTACCCTTTGGAAGTCCTCCACCTATTCTTGACCATCTCAGTTAATATTAGTATCATTTTAATTTCTCAAACTAAAGCCTTTAGAATTATCTTTAATACTTTTCTTTATCTTTTACCTCCATATCATTATCCTTTAGAATCTGTTGGGAGAGCATCAGAATATAGTGGAAATCCAATAACTTACCTTTTCACCTTCTCTACTGCCATCCCTATCTCTCATTTGGATTATTTAATACCCTCTCAATTGGTCTTCCTTCCATATTTAGTACCCTTTACCTCTCTCAAGTTTACCCTCAAACAAAAGCTAGAGTGATCCTGGGTTTCATTTTAAAAAATATTTACTTGTTTATTTTAGAAAGAAAGAGAGATATGCACATGAATGGGGAGAAGGGCAGAGGGACAAGTGTCTTCAAACAGACTTTCTGCTGAGCAGGAAACCTGATGCAGGGGCTGATGCCAGGATCTATGAGATCGACACCTGAGCAAAACCAAGAGTTGGACGCTCAAACCAACTGAGCTACCCAGGTGCCTCTGATCCTTAAAATAAAAATCATCTATCTCACTCATCTACTCAAACTAGTCATTATAATGTCATCAGAACAACTATAGTTTTCTATTTGTGTCCAACAGTCCTGATTACATCTGGTTTAGCATTTTCCTTTTTTTTTTTCTTTTAAACAAAACTTATTAACAATTGTGTTAAAATAAGGCAGGAGAGATTTAATAGATCTCTTCTCTGTATTTTTACCTTCTTTGTCTTGTCTAGTATTTGAAAATGTTCATAGAACAGAATTTCCAGTTTTACACCTGATTAAAATTTAAGACATTCAAGAATAGCATGTCTGTCACTTACCAAACTTTCCTAGATGTAGCATAAGAAACAATTCTCTGACAAGAACAGCATTTAGTGAATTTGCTGATAAAATAAAATACACTGAGACAAGAGTGTTTATGAAAAGGCAACTTTACATTTTCATGAATTGGTGTGGAAGAAACGTTCAACCCTCTAGCTTCAAAGGCCACTTAGCATGTATAAATACATGAGGGTATCTGTAACCAAGTTGAGTAGGAAATTATAGTTTATATATATGTGGAATAAGTGCGTGGAATAGAAGGTAATGAGGCACCTGGGAAGCTCAGGTGGTTTAAGCATCCAACTGTTGATTTTGGCTCAGGTTATGATTTCTGGATCATGAGATCGAGCCCTGGATCAGGCTTGCCCTCGGTGTGAAGCCTGCTTAAGATTCTCTCTCTCCCTCTTCCTGTGCCCCCACCCCTGCTCTGTTCTTTCTGTCTCTCAAATAAATAAAAATAAAAGAATAGAAGATGAGTGGCTCTGCTATAGAGAAAATTGGGAATGGCAAATGATTGTGCTGGAGTGAATTTGTTGTTTCTTCTTTTGGTATGTAAAATGAAACACACACACACACACAATTTATTGATTCAGATTTTGTTAAAATGATTCAACATCACAAAAGTGTTGAATGGGTGCTGTTAGGAAGGGCAGAGAAGGGTGAGGAATTGAAGGATTTTATGGCGATTGGGAAAATAAATCAGACTTCAGTTTGTTCTAAGAATTGATCATATATTCCATTATGCCAACATTGACCTTACAACAATTGTTCAGCTGTCAAATTTTTGCTCAAGTATAATCTTTTTTTTTTTTTTTAACTTTTAAACACAACATACTTGGAGCACATGGGTGGATCAGTTGGTTAATCTACCTTGGGCTGAAGTCATTATCCCAGGGTTCTAGGATTGAGTCTAGAATCAGTCGCCCTGCTCAGTGGGGAGCCTGCTTCTCCCTCTCCCTCTGTTCCACCCCCCACTCATATTGCTCTCCTTTTCTCTCTCAATTAAATAAATAAAATCTTTAAACTAAAAAAAAAAAAAAATCACAACACGCTTACCTCTACTTTAAGTCAGCTGATAAACGAACACTTATTTTCCACTTCTTACACACCAAAGAAATATTTTTAGATACACAAGAAAAAGAGAAAACCATACAGAATCCATGACCCCAAATAGTTTACTCTACATTTAACATTCTGTATGGATTTAGAGGTAGTATACTGAACTTAAAAAATGTTACCTGCCAAGTAATTTCAACAAGTGCAAACACAACAGCTGTCTGACATAAGCCCATGAACTGGACAAGGCCTACAGAAGAACCGGTGAGCTTAAAGGTAGGTCAATCAAAACTTCCAAAACTGAATACAAAGAGAAAGAAATAATCTTTTTTTTTTTTTAAAGATTTTTATTTATTTATTTGACAGACAGAGATCACAAGTAGGCAGAGAGGCAGGCAGAGAGACAGAGGAGGAAGCAGGCTCCCCCGCTGAGCAGAGAGCCCAACTCGGGGCTCGATCCCAGGATGCTGAGATCATGACCTGAGCTGAAGGCAGAGGCTTTAACCCACTGAGCCACCCACGCGCCCCAGAGAAAGAAATAATCTTTAAAAAGACAACACAGAACCCAAGAATTGTGGGTAGATTTCATAATTTCTAACATATATGTAGTAGAATACCAGAAAGAGGAGAAAAAGAGACTGGAAAAAAATATATTTGAAATTTTGATGGCTGAGAAACTTGCAAAATTAATGACATGCATTGAGTCACAACCCAGAAAACTTAGAAACACTGAGCAGGATGAATTAAAAAAAATAATTAAATTATGCCTATTCATAACTTGATCAAATTGTAGAAAATTAAAAGCAAAGATGAAGTATTGCAAAAAGGTAGCTTGGTGGATACCTCATCTATAGAGGAAAATATCTGGATTTAGAAGGAAATTATCACCAGAATCATGTCATTAAGAAGAGAGTGGATTACAATAAACATGTAGAAAAAATACCCGATCACACAGGAATTCCACATCCAGAGAAATTACTCTTAAAAATGAAGTATAAATAAATACTATGCCAAATAATGCAAAAGGAGGTTATATATTAGTAGCAGACCAGCTCTCCAGGAAGTGTTATTAGTTCTTAGTGAGAAGGGAAATTATATAGATCAGAAAATTTGATGTACATAAAGAAAAAAAAGACCACTGAATGGGGCACCTGGGTGGCTCAGTGGGTTAAGCCTCTGCCTTCAGCTCAGGTCATGATTTCAGGGTCCTGGAATCAACTCCCACTCAGCGGTGAGCCTGCTTCCACCTCTATCTCTGCCTGCTGCTTTTCCTACTTGTGATCTCTCTCTGTCAAATAATAATGATAGCTGACATTTGTTGAGTACAGACATCGTGTCAAACACTTATGTAAGTATTTGACATGTATGTAATCATACAATTCTTTCTCTCTGACACACCCCCATGGTGAGGTAAGTATTTCATAGAGAAGAAAACTGAGGCACAGAAAAATTAAATAACTTCTTCAAGGACACATAGCTAGGAATTGTGGCTGAGGTACTAATTCAAGTAACTTGGCTCTGGATGCCAAGGTCTGAATCACTAGCCTAATAACTTTCTAGATAGACTGAGGATGCACAAGATGATTCAATTTGTATTTTAGAGTGAACCAACAAATGCAATATATGTCGCTTATGTCCAGGGAACAATCTGTCATCAGGGCAAAAATGGCCATTGTGCATTGGTCACACATCCGTAAGAAAAGACTTTCTAATTCCAGTCCAAGGAGAAACTTATTTTACTCATTGATAATGAAGGCTCTGAAGTCGACCGATGAGATATATTTTATAAAGACAGAACAGGCAATTTTTGGTTCCAGTATATCATATATCATGTGATTTACTTTGATTTTTGCAATATTTATTTTGTCTCTGGCTAAAAAGAAAATTTCATCTTGTCTACTGGTTGTCTAGGAGCAGTATTTGATTGTTAGCTGAACTTCTGCCAGATGCTTTCCTTCAACAGAGGAGGAAAAAAAATGTATTTTTGAAGCAATTGTTTTATAGTTCAGTTAGCTGGGCTCTTAGAGAATTCTTTTGGGCTAGGGTTTAAAGAAGTGTTTGGTCTAATGATAAGGACTTTACCTTCTCTTGGCCACAAAAGCACTTGGTGACTAGACAGATGCATTTATAAGGATCAATATTGAACCAATTTTTTTTTAACTTTGTGGAAGTATTTTTTTCCCTCAAGCTTGCAAATTTTCACATTTACATAAATTTGAATATATTTTACAACACGTTGTTGAAATATAATTAAACAAAATCCTAAGTAGGAAATTCCATTTATAAGTGAAACAGTACCTCACTTATCTATTACTATGTAAAAACAAACAAACAAACAAACAAAACAAAAACACAAAGCAACAACAACAAAAAATTATCGTAGAAATTGGTGAACAAAAGCAATACCATTTTGCTGCATTTAAAGATTTTCCGTGTCAGGATTTCACCTGAGTGATTGCTTAGCTCCATGGGGAGCGCACTAGAATTCTAAGTAGTGTTCAGTGGACAGCTTGTCTGATCAGCAAAATCCAAGATGACAACACATGCCAGCCCAGGGCCTTTGCAGGATGACTGGAAGGGTAGGCTCAGGGGGCCCCACTTTCAGTCTGACCAGGGATTCCTGTGCCACCTCTCCTTCAGGTAGTAAGACATTGTACAGGACCTCTAAGGATTGCAGAGTTCCAAGACGGAAGCTGCCAGTCATCTTAAATACTAGGTCCAGCACTGACATAGAGTAGTCATTTGCTACAGTGTACTGGCCAAAGCAGTCATAGGCCAGTTAGTTGACATTCAGAGGCTAAGAAAATGAACTGCACTGATGAATGGAAAAATGCCAAAGAACTTGTAACAACTTCGATGTAGTTTTGGAATATAGCAGAGGATTCGATGGGGTGAGGTCTGGAGGTAATAACCAAGAAAGAATCCTTGAGATGTCTTCGGTGCAAATTTGTGATTTTGTTCAAGTACTGGGACAGGACCTGTGGGCAGAAGGAGATGCTGTCCCAGGGTTGTGAGGGGTGACCGATTACATACCTGGGAGTTGGGGGGGGGAGGTAAGGAAAAGGGCGGCTTCAAAATAATTTCCATATGTTAAAGACTCACAGGGTACTGGAGTCCTTGTCTTTGTCAATTTAAGGTGGTCTTTCCCTCTAGGAAAGCATTAACATTAAGATAGTTGGAAGTTTCCTGGGGGGATGTCACGAATATCTCACCCAGGAGCATGGAAGGGGGAAGGTTGCAGGGTGCTTAGTCCTCAGCTAACCTTCTGTTCCCTCGTCTACATCAGTGCACCAAAAGCAATGTTCCTTCATTCTATAGTTTGTAAAACACTGGCAGAATGTCAGAGACTATGTGGTATCTAAGTTAGTTTGTGCCCTTTTCTTACAGGGTATTCTAACATAAGTCTAGGAATTCTTGAAATTCTTTGATCTGTACACATTTAAATACACTCAAGTTGCCTTTATTATATTCAGCTTTGAGTACAGTCCGAAAGAGGAGATTTTATGATGACGTGTTCAGAGCAAACCAATGAGTCTCAATAAATTAAATTCTCATCAGCTTTAACTGAAAAAGCTTACAAAGCCCAAACCATAAACTAATGTTATCACTGAGTTCCTATTTTCAACACCAAGAGTGAAATCACAAGACGTCTTTTGTAACAATTATTAAATTATAAACCTAGATGTGCCAAACTACTTCTTATTTCATTTGGGATACAAAAAACCATATTATTAATTTTTCTTGGCAAGTAGGCAGTAAAAGGCACTATAATAACTACATATATTGTTAGAAATATTTGCACAAATCAATTCACCTGGTAAATTATATTTATGCCTAGGAAGCTGTTATACCAACAGAACATATAATTGACCTTATATTTTTTAAAATTCTAATTTTCATGATTTTTAAGTTCAGCTTTATTGAGGTATGATTGACATTTATTAAAATTGTAAGATATTTAAAGTATACATTGTGGTGATTTATATATCTATATCTATCTCTCTATCTATCTATTTATCTTTCTATCTATTTCTAGTGAAAATGTAAGGGCCTATTTAGCCAAAATGGCTCCATTTCAGTTGAATAGCCATTTTGTTGTTTATGCAGTAACTTAAACGCACCCTGTCTCCCCCGCTCAGGGGACTTACTTGAAAACAAGTCCCGGAAACCAGTCCCAGGTAACAAAGCCCAAATACAAGGGCGGGTCAGGCCAGGTGGAGGTATCCAATCAGTGGGGGTGCATACTGTCTCCCTAGCTACCAAGGAGTATGGGCCCCACCCTTTGGGCCTCTTTTGGGTGCCAGTTATGACCAAGTGATAGGCTAGTTCAAATGTCTATTATAGGGTAAATTGTAATTCAATTGGTCACTTATGTGTGACCTAGCCTGACTGCAGTTTTCTCTGTGTCATTGGCCACCTGTATGTGGCCAGGCCCAACCACATGGCCTTTGCCCTTAAAAGCCAGTCTGTAAGGCAGAGAGGGGTCGCCTCTCTTTGTAAGAGACGGCCCTGTCCGGTCAGTTTGATTCTTGATGCTTGGCACGAAATAAAGCTTTGCTTGACCTTTGCTTTGTATCAGTCTCACTCCCTTGATTACGGGCCCAAACAAAAGGATCCCCCTTCATCAAGTTAATTAACACCGCCATCACCTCGCATATTGATCTTTTTTTGTGTGTGTGAGAAACAAATTCTAATCTCTTAGCAAATTTCAGTATACAATGCAATGATAACAACCATAGTCACCATGTTTTACATTAGATCACCAGAACTTTATCTCAGCTGAAACTTTGCACACTTTTACCAACCTCATCCTATTTCCCCTACTCCCAGCCCTGGCAACTACTTTTCTACTCTCTGTTTTATAAATTTGAATTTTTTTTCAGATCCCACATATATGTGATGCCATGTAGTATTTGTCTTCCTCTGTCTGACCTATTTCACTCAGCCTAGTGCCCTCAGGTTTCTTCTGTGTTGTCCCAAATGGCAGGATTTCCTTTATTCTCATTTCTCTGATTAAAATTCAATTGTATATAGATTTATATACCATTGTCTTCTTTATCCATTCATTTGTTGATGGAAACTTAGGTCATTTCCATATGTTGGCTATTTTGAATAATGCTGCAAAATCTAGTAATTGTAGCCAATATAGTAACTCAAGCAGTTTGGCTCTGGATGCTGATTTTTGTATATTGATTTTGTATCCTGTAACTTTACTGAATTTATTAGTTTTTTTTTTTTTTTTAAGATTTTATATCTTTATTTGACAGAGAGAGAGCACAAGCAGGGGGAGTGACAGGCAGGGGAAGCAGGGTCCCCACTGAGCAAGGAGCCCAATGAGGGACTTGATCCCAGGACTCTGGGATTATGACCTGAGCTAAAGGCAGATGCTTAACCAACGAGTCACTCAGGTACCCCCTGAACTTCTGAGTTCTAACAGCTGTTTGGTACAGTCTTTAGTGTTTCTAGTTATAATATCATGTCGCAGGGAAATTCAGCTATATTTATGTTCAATTTTTAACTTACTTCCTTCACATCATATATGAATTTAAGTGATTAGAGACTGCTGTTTCTTCCCCAGCAAGTGTCAATGCTACGATGATAGGTATATATAATTTTGCTTCATTTGTAACAAACTGGATTATTAAACATTTTTAAGTAGAGTTAACTGATATGATAGCTAAAAATAGCACTTCATTGTTGTTTTCTCAATTTCCATTGATTTAATTGTTTTGACTCTATACACATTTTCCATGTGTTTTTAACCACTTATATAAGTCTGTGTGTGTGTGTGTGTGTGTGTGTGTGTGTTGTGCACAAGAAATTTTACAAGAATTATTTTAATATTTCTTATCATCTTTATTTAGACTTCTCTACATTTTCAACAAATTAGCCCTCAGTCTGTCCTACCTGGTTAAATTGCTTTCTTCAGTTGTCATTTGTATTTATATATATTTTTAAAGATTTATTTATATTTTAGAGAGAGTTGGATGGACAGAGTATGAGAGAGAGACTCAAGAAAACTCCCAGGTGAGCACAGAGCCCCATTCAGGTCTTGACCTCATGATCCTGAGATCAGGACCTGAGCCAAAATCATGAATTAGGCACTGACTGTGCCATCCAGGTGACCCAATAAACTTTGTTTTTCAAAAAGTATGATATTATTATTAAAAGTATTATTATTATTGTAGTGGTTGTTCTGGTTGATTTTTATTTATTTATTCATTTATTTATTTTTAAAGATTTTATTTATTCATTTGACAGAGATCACAAGTAGGCAGAGAGGCAGGCAGAGAGAGAGAGGAGGAAGCAGGCTTCCCGCTGAGCAGAGAGCTGGATCCCAGGACCCTGGGATCATGACCTGAGCCGAAGGCAGAGGCTCTAACCCACTGAGCAACCCAGATGCCCCTCTGGTTGATTTTTAAATGGTGCTGTTATTGTCCAGGTGTTAAAAGATGTATAAGAAAATTTACCAGTGTTTACAATAAGACTTATAGTTTTGTAATTTTCATTTAAAAAATCAACATTTAAGATTATTCATTTTAAAAAATACATATATTCTTATAGGCATGCAATTTGATTTTTTAAATTTTGTTCATCCTAGGATTTACTTTGATGCAAGAAAGTAGTAGATTTAGAGTTTATTTTTTACCAGTGAAATTGCTCTCAGGCTCACAATTATAGATTCAAACAACTGTGCTTGTGTGCTCAGAATTTACCATGCTTTAACTCAATACAAAATACAGAACTCTAAGTAAGGCAGTAAACGCTGGTATGCTAAAAACTTGTGTGCCATGATTAAGCCTGTCTTGACTAATGCTCTATAGTTGAAGTATATCCATTTATTTAAATTGTTTGTTTTCTAAATCATATTAATTTATAATTATCTTTTATTTTTAAATTTTGCATTCCAATGATTTACTTGTATTTAAAATGGGAGTCTTGGGGTGCTTGGGTGGCTCAGTTAAGTGTCTACCTTTGGCTCAGGTCATGATTCCAGGGTCCTGGGGTACAGCCCCATTTGCATTGGGCTCCCTGCTGAGCTCTGCTTATCCCTCTCCTCCCCACTTGTGCTCTCTCACTGTTTCTGTCATTGTCTCTTTCTCTCTCAAAAACATAAATAAAATTAAAACAAATTTTTTAAAAAATGGCAGTTTTTCAGTACCAAGGTACTTTGTTCACTGGTCATTTTGAATTGTGAATTTAACTTGTATTAAAAAACAAGCAAGTAAGCAAATAAGCAAGCAAGCTACTTCTCAGGGCTTAATGCCATAAGCTAGATGTTCTTAAAGTGGTTGATGGGATCCAATTTGCTTGGAATTATTATCAGCTTTATATTTTTACAATATTTTCATTGAATTTGGGTCCTGTGGAAAATCACAATTAAACTGATTTTTCACTGTTTACTCATCAGAACCCTTCTCATTGTGGGCAACCTGATTTTAGGTTATTAGAAGTTCAATACATCCAAGAAGGTATGAGTAAATGAAACAATAAATGATGGACATAAAATGGAGATCTCTGTTTTGGATGCCATGGCTTCATGGGACTTATACAAACATTAATAGATCACAAACATCTGCATTTCAAATGTTGAATATTTAGTTCTAAAAGCTGTTTAGAAATTACTTTTTTCCTCCAGGTGTTGGACTACAACTACTCACATTTTAAAAACTTAAAATGTCTGTTTCTTACTTTGCTTTTACTTCAAGGGGTCCAGTTATTTACCTGTGGATCAATGTCAATGCCATCCCAAATAAATAATGCTGACTGTCTGATTCATTCCCCATGATACTTGAAGTGCAATGCTGCATTTGGGTTGGAAGCTCATAAATCTTTGAGGTTGAGTGTAGGGATTCCTAGGTCCACTTTGTTCTGATAGCATTAAAGATGAGATTTGAGGCTTTCCCACTACAACCCTATAGTTTATCTGTAGTGGAAACTATTGTAAATGACAGCCTACTAGTACTCTAATCAATAATTTAAGTGTTCTACTCTGGACTAAAATATCCATAAGAAAGGAATTCCTAAAATAATGCATTTGATGTTTGGATAAAAGAGATTTGGGGTTTCAGAGTAGTGGTTCATTGAAACTGAAGTGCTGTATTTGCAAACTCTCCTACATTCAGTAATGATTTGAAAACATCTACTGTCTTTCAACAATATGTTTTTCCATTATTTATTTCCACCAAAGTGGGGATAATTTATTTCACTTTTTTCATCCCAAGTTGTGATTGATTGAACAAATATATTTTACAGCATGTTACTGCATATTAATGTTTTGGCATACTGTAAATTTCTTGCCTGATGGGAGTGTTGAAATTGTGCCATACAGCTAATCATTAACTATTTTTGTTCACTGTATTTGTAACTTATCAACTAACATCCAACCATTTATTATTTAAATCTCATCTAATTCTAAATTTAGTTTCAAGTAAATTATTAACCCAGAATTACAAAACTTGAAGTTGTTACATAAAAATAAATAAGGGGCGCCTGGGTGGCTCAGTGGGTTGGGGCCTCTGCCTTTGGCTCTGGTCATGATCCCAGGGTCTTGGATCAAGCCCCATATAGGGCTCTCTGCTTGGTGGGGAGCCTGCTTCCCTTCCTCTTTCTCTGCCTGCCTCTCTGCCTACTTGTGATCTCTGTCTGTCAAATAAATAAAATCTTTAAAAAAAGTAGAATAAATAAAATATTAAATAAAAGCATATGTGTTAAATAAAACTTCAATTTAAAAAAAGAAAGAGAACACTGTCTCATAATAATTTTCAGTTTACTTTTCTGATAAGTATTAGAAACTTTGAGATGATAACATGTCATGGATTAAATTTTTAAAAAATGTAATGTGTTTTCCCAAGATCATTTTATTTTAAATCAGAGTAATAATAAACCAAATTGCATGAGACCATCAGAGATTTTTTTTATTTAATTAAATTTATTTTTTTTATTTAAACATATAATGTAACCCCACCACCCTCTCCCAACCCCCCTCCCCTCACCCCCCTCAGTTTGTTTTATGACATTAAGAGTCTCTTTGGTTTGTCTTCCTCCCAATCCCATCTTGTTTCATTTATTCTTTTCCTATCCCCTTAGCTCCCACTCCCGTTGCATCTCCACTTCCTCATATCAGGGAGATCATATGATAGTTGTCCTTCTCTGATTGACTTACTTCACTAAGCATAATAACCTCTAGTTCCATCCATGTCATCGCAAATGGTAAGATTTCATTTCTTTTGATGGCTGCATAGTATTCCATTGTATATATATACCACCTCTTCTTTATCCATTCATCTGTTGATGGACTTCTAGGTTCTTTCCATAACTTGGCTATTGTGGACATTGCTGCTATAAACATCTGGGTACACGTGCCCCTTCGGATCACTACATTCGTATCTTTAGGGTAAATACCCAGTAGTGCAATTGCTGGCTCATAAGGTAGCTCTATTTTCAATTTTTTGAGGAACCTCCATGCTGTTTTCCAGAGTGGTTGCACCAGCTTGCATTCCCACCAACAGTGTAGGAGGGTTCCCCTTTCTCCACATCCTCACCAGCATCTGTCATTTCCTGACTTGTTCATTTTAGCCATTCTGACTGGTGTGAGGTGGTATCTCATTGTGGTTTTGATTTGTATTTCCCTGATACCCAGTGATGTGGAGCACTTTTTCATGTGAGACCATCAGAGATTTATCTGCACTTATTTAGTTATTGCAATTTGCATCACAATTTTTCAACTTATGTTAACTCTGTTTTTCTGTCTTTGTTATTGTTTTCTTTTAAAACCAAAAGAAACAATGTGCCATGTTAGTTAAGGAACATTTATGAACAAGTAAGCTCTTCTGTAACAGTAGGAGCATCATTTAATCAATGTGACTTATATGTAAGAATGCTTTACGTTGTGGGAAAAATTAAACTTTATAATGTTTGCCCATTTGCAAATATATGAGTGTGTTTATATTTTAGAAAATATAATCCTAGGTTTTTTAGAAAGTTTTTGTTGGTTTACAGTTCTATCCAATGGAAGAGGTGTTACTTATAACATAAGTATATTTAGAAATGAATTAGAAGGATGCAGAACAAGTGAATTTTTGGAGTAATCTTTTAATAAAACAGACAACATTAATCATATTCAAATATTTTTATTAGAATGTAATATGTGTGTAGGGAAATGCACATGCCTTAAATATACTAGTCAACTAATTTTGACAAATTGAACACACAAATGTAATGAACACTCTGACACTGAAATTAACATTACCAGTGCTTTAGTGCCACTATCAGCTTAACCATGGGCAACTATTATCCTGACCTTTAATCTGCAAGATGAGTTGTGTTTTCTTTTGTGCCTGGTATACCTGGACTAAAGTAGAAAAATCTCAGTTTTCATTTGCTCAGTATTATGCCTATGAGATTCCTCCATATTGATGCATGCTATATGCATCATTTATTATCACAGCTATAGATAAACAGTGTTCTGAGTATGGTAAGTTTATGTATCTATTCTGAAGCCATCCTACTGCTAAAAAAAAAAAATGCACTTGAGACTATTCTCAGTTCTCCTTGTTTTTTAAGAATCATATTTTGGGGTGCCTGGGTGGCTCAGTGGGTTAAAGCCTCTGCCTTCAGCTCAAGTCATGATCCCAGGGTCCTGAAATCGAGCCCCACATCTGGCTCTCTGCTAAGTGGGGAGCCTGCTTCCCTCTCTCTCTCTGCCTGCCTCTCTGCCTACTTGTGATCTCTGACTGTCAAATAAATAAAATAAAATCTTAAAAAAAAGAATCGTATTTTATTCTGAACAAATTTCATTTGTGGGAAGATTTTAAAAACATTAAAATGTAATAGATATAGGAATATTTATTATTATTTAATTTTTCTATACATTTAGTTTTTGTTCATTTCATCACAGGTAGCAAATTTATTGTCATAAAGTTGTTCATGTTACTTCCTTACTATCTTTTTAATATTGATAGAATCTGTAGTGCTATTACCTCCTAATTTTTTTGCGGGGGTAATTTCTGTTTTTTCCACTCTTTTTTTTTTCTTTTCCTTAGCTTAGAAACTTATCTTTTGTTTTTTAAAATCTTCACAAAGAACCAGCTTATGGTTTTTCTATTGTTCTTCTGTTTTATATTTTTGTGATTTTTTTTTCAAAGACTTTTTGTTATTTCCTTTCTTGCGTTTATTTTAGGTTTCTTTTGCTCTTCTGCTCTGGTTTATCATGGCAGAAGGTAAAAGATATTTCTTCTTTTCTACCATGGGCAGTGCTAATAGTGCTAATAGTATAAGCAGAACTATAGTTGCAGCCATTATATTTGTATATGCTGGTTTTCATTTTCATTAAGCTCAAAATACTTTCTAGTTTCTCTTTTAATTTGTTACTTGACTTATGGGTTAGTTGGGATACAGTCATTTTGTTCCCAAATACTAGAGATTTTCCAGATATGTTTCTGGTATTTATTTCTAATATAATTTATATGTGGTCAGAGAAAAATTATATTATTTGAATCTTCTAGCATTTATTGAGACTTATGATATGACCTAGAATATTGTTGATCTTATAAATGCTCCATGTATATTTGGAAAGAATGTGTATAATATTGTTCTTTAAAGTCATTTAAACAAATTTGATTGATAATTTTATTCAATTCTTTCATATCTTTACTTATTTTCTATTTTATTGTTCTATTAAATATTGAGAAAGAGTTTTGAAACATTATACTATTATTGTGGATCTGCCTATTTCTCCTTAAAGTTCTATCAATTTTGGTCATATATCTTATTTTTATTTATATATTTATTCTTGATGTTGCATGGGAGTTTTCTTGTTAGCTTTTCTTTTCTAAAATTATTTCAATCACACTGTAGTTAACATATGATGCTATATTATTTTCTGGTGTACAATACAGTGATTCAACAGTTCAATATAGTGCTCACCAAGATAAGTACTTGGTGAGTACTCTTAATCTCCATCACCTGTTTCAACCATCTGCCACCCACCTCCCTCTGTTAGCCATCTCTTTGTTCTCTGCAGTTAAGAGTCTCCTTCTGGGGACGCCTGGGTGGCTCAGTTGGTTAAGCGGCTGCCTTCGGCTCAGGTCATGATCCCAGCGTCCTGGGATCAAGTACCACATCGGGCTCCTTGCTCGGCAGGGAGCCTGCTTCTCCCTCTGCCTCTGCCTGCCTCTCTATCTGCCTGTGCTCGCTCTCTCTCTCTCTAACTAATAAATAAATAAATAAAATATTTAAAAAAAAAAAAGAGTTTCCTTCTGGTTTATCTTGTTTTTATTGTTGTTCATATATTTTAAAGCTTTGTTATAAAGTGTATAAGCAGTTAAGATTGTTACACATTTTTGAAGAATTAACTGCTTTTTTCCTTATAAATGACCATCTTTAGCCCTGGTTATATTATTTGTCTGAAATCTATTTTTTCTGATGTTAGCAGTTTAATTTTGATTATTATAAGCATTTTTTTCTTATTTTTACATAATGTTTGTCTTTATATTCAGTATGGGGTTCTTATAGGTAGCATATAGTTAGGTCTTCCTTTTATCCAGCCTTAAAATTTATATTATTTGTGGTGTTTAGGTCATTTACATTTAAAGGTGATTATTGATTTATTTAGTTATGCTTAAAATTTTAGGAAATAATATAAGCTAGTGCATAATTCAGTGAGAACTTCTATAACTAAAACTTAAGAAGGAAAACAATTAATTGTTGGAAGATTTGAAAAGTCACTTCAAATGATTTCGAACCAAAAGAGAGCTTGAAAAGAAAAAAATATATAATATAAGACAAAATAATGAAGAAAAAATATCAAAAGGAACCAGGAATAATTTCTCACACTTATGAACAGAAGATTAAACCAAGTTGATATAAACTTCTGGGACATTTGTATTCATAAGAACAGAGTCTTAAAATATGTAAAGTAACAGAATACCTGGAAAACTATCAAAATCAATATTTTAAGAATGAACATATTCTAGTAACATAAAAATGTATAATATTGAATAACATTATTAGCTAGCTTGATTACATAGACCTAGATATGATTTTGACATAAAAATAAATGAAATATGTTTTATAAAGCAATCATTGGATAGTCATGCATATTGAAAAGCCTCTAGGCCATAAAATCCCAATAAATTTCAATAAACTATTTGAGAGTAATTTACAATTCGGATGTCCCATCTTCTTTAGTTCTCCAGTGTTGTTTATTAAAAATAATGTCATTCTCCTTCATAACTGCAGTGTAATCATCTTCATAACCACAGTATAACCATCATATTAGGAAATTAACTTTGACATATTACTATCATCTACTCCACCAACCATATTCATGTGTCTCCAATTGCACTAATAATGTTTTTCATATAAAAGAATCCAATCAAGGATAATGAGTTCCATTTATTTTTTATGTTTCTTTTATCTTGTTCCCATATGAAAAAAATCCCAAGACTTTCTTTGATTTTTATAAAGTGGTTTTAGAAATTATTGGCAGGTTTTGTTTTACTTGTTGTTTGTCATATTATATTTAGATTATGGATTTTATCCAAGAATATCACTTCGTTCTTTCAAGTGGTATAAAATTTTGATTTTCACATTAGTACTGAACTAATTTTGATCATTTGATTTGGTAAAGTCAGCCAAGTTTCTCCACTTTAAATTAACTATTTGCCCCTTTGTAACTAAAAAGTGTTTTGGGGGGAGCGATTTTGAAATGACACAGTTTTCCACTTTTCATGGAACTTTCACCCACAGCTTATGCCTCCATTGATATTTTATGCCAAAGTTGATCATTTTTTGTGATCGTTGCCATATAGTGTTTTTCTAATCCCAACATTTCTTTACATTTATTAGATTCCCTTTTTTTAAAAGAAAGCATTTTTCTTCCTCAGCATTCATACATGTATTTATTTATTTGTCACTACGACTACATATAGGCATCTTTCTTAAGGAACTTTAATTCCTTTTATGGAAGAATGGAACTCGTGTCCTTCTTCTCAGTGCTTGTCATGCTCCCAGTTCGTACTTTCCCAAAGGACATCATTAGAAGACACACACACACACACACACACACACATTAAATCACTTTTTCCTATCCATTGAAAACCGTGAGTTTACACTGATATCTCCAATTCCAATTCCGATTCAACATCAGTTGCTATAATCTGCCTTCCTCCTTCTTTTATATTTTCTGGCTGTGGAGTACCATAGCAGCACTCACTGTTTCCTCAAAGTAATATGTTTCATGAATAAATACTCCTTTTATTCCCAAAAGTTTGAGCTTTTTACCCCCTGATATGGGTTAGTCATCTAAACAAACTCACTTAATTTGAAATTTCTTTGTGGTGATTTGTCTCCTTTTGGTATCTAATATCATTCAGTTTAATATTTTAGCCAAAATTTACATTTTGATTCTCTACTTTCGTGTATAATTG
The DNA here is from genome assembly GCA_003697995.1 of Taxidea taxus jeffersonii. Classification (NCBI taxonomy): domain Eukaryota; kingdom Metazoa; phylum Chordata; class Mammalia; order Carnivora; family Mustelidae; genus Taxidea; species Taxidea taxus. The sequence continues at coordinate 46,716 of ML101739.1, forward strand.
CCACTGAAATAGTACAAATCTTAACTACCCTATATATTATTCTTTAAAAAAAGATTGAGGTAGAATACCTGAAAAATCTCAATATAATTTTTCCATAGTTTAATATATCTAAAATTGGGTGGTCTGAAACCTATATGTACTCTTAATTACATTAGCAGATTAGTAACATCATATTACTAATAATTGTTTCCACCTTTCCTAGTCTTATCATATAATGCCAACCTACACAACTCCATGATTTGGATTCAAATTGGATCTCAGTTACAATTTCAAACTTCTCACACTAAATTGATAAGGAAAGGGGCTCCTGGGTGGCTGAGTGGTTAAGTGTCTGCCTTCAGCTCAGATTCTGGGATCTAGTCCCACATTAGGCTCCTTGTCCAGGGGGGAGCCTACTTCTCCCTCTGCCTTTGCCTGCCACTCCCCTGTTTGTGCTCACTCTCTCTCTGTGTTAAATAAATAAAATCTTTACAAAAATAAAAAAAAATAAATTGATAAGGAAAGCAGAGCTAATTGTTATTTTTTATCTGGATACATGGTGTAGAATGCCAACCATTCAACCACACTAAAGATTATGGAATTTACATGTCTGATACATGGGGAAAAGTCCACAGCTGGTTTTGCTTATTTGGCCTTAAATCAGTAAATGTAGAGGAAAAGAGCAAAAATAAAAATAACTATTTCCAATTCTAAATAGTAACAAAATACCATGAAGCAGCACATTTTTTATTCAGTTTGTCACTTTTTGAAATAATTTATTTTCCAAAGCTTTTAAAAAATATTTATTATCACTCCCTTTGATCTTTTATTAATATATGTTTCTTTATTCTTTCATAGAATGAATTGTGGTATACTAATAAAAAATTGACCTGTATGAAAACATCCTTAGAAGAGGTATCTGAGAAAAACCAAACCACAGTAAGATATGAGTGCTTTCAAATGGTAACTAGTGTAAAATGTAAAAAAGCCTGTATCATAAAGTTTCAATAAACTATTAATATGGAAAATTGAGTCAAAATGGTCAAATGATAAAAATATGCATACACAGGTATGTGGTGACTTACTCTAATATTTTGTCTATGCCTATCTTACATTATAAAATCAAAATAGCTGTCAAATAATTTTAATTATTTTGTTGTCTTCATTACTTTGAGAGCTTAGGAAATACATAACAATAAATCAAATACATTTTCTGAATAGGTGAAAGGTGCAAAAATAAACTGATAAAAATATCCAACAGATAATTTACTATGATCTTTGGAAGATATTGCTAAAATGATATAAATATGGAGAAAAAAATGATTTCTAATATGATCACTAAGACCTTTTGCAATTCTAAGATTACCCAATTCTGTGATTACATAATTCTAAGTAGTGAATGAATTTCAAATTTAGGCCAAGTTATTTATTACTATTATATTGTTCAAAGTTGTAAGTGAATTTGAAGTGTGAGTTCATTTTGTGTTTGGGGTGTTGTATACTATTTCCCATATTTACCCTTTCTAATATTACAGAACTAAGATATGGTAGAATTGTGATTGAAAATTTAATCTTTCTCTTCACACCATACTTCCAAATGCTTGTGTTTCATTTATTTGCCTTTTATTACTAGGTACGGTAATTAGTAAGTACAAAGGCAAATAGTGGCAATATTTATAAATTATTGCTTATCAAGTTTTTAAATGTTCACTCTTTTTCATAGACTGTCTTCTCCAAAGAACAAAATCTGAAGCAGAAGTCTTTATGTTTATGCTTTACTCAAGTGTGCAGAAGTAAGGGGCTTATGTCACCTCACCTAAGGAGGGAAGCTGATTGCCATGAGAATTGGAGGATTGAAACTTTCAGTTCCACTTCTCTGACCTAGGAGGGAAGAGGGGCTGTGGGTTGAATCCATCACCAATGGCCAATGGTTTAATTAATCATGCCTATGTAATGAAGCCTCTGTTAAAACCCCGAAGGACAAAGTTTGGAGAGCTTCTGAGTTGTTGAACACATGGATATGGGCATGGAAGCCCTGCAACCCTTTCCTGTATCCTGTCCTAAGCATTTCTTGCATCTGGCTCTTCCTGGGTTATATCTTTTTATAATAAACTGGTGAGCTAGTAAGTAAAATGTTTCTCTGAGTTTGGTGAGCCACTCTGGCAAATTAATCCAACAAATGAGGGGTCATTGGAACTTCCATCTATAGGTGGTTTGGTCAGAAGCACAAGTAAAAACCTGGACTTTCAAATGGCATCTGAGTGTGTGTGTGTGTGTGTGTGTGTGTGTGGCTGGGCGAGGAAGGACACTTTTGTGGGACTAAGACCTTAGCGTGTGTAATCCGATACTGTCTCCAGGTAGATATCAGAATTGAGCTGAATTGTAGGCCACCAAACTAGTATCAGGGAATTGCTTGCTACTGTTGGGAATCTACCCTCCTCCCCATCAAACCCATACATTGGAATCAAATTTGGAAGTTGAATAATTATAATAAGATACATTTTGTTTATTTATTCATGTTTGTTTATTATTTATTTATTTTTAAAAGATTTTATTTATTTATTTGACAGAGAAGAACAGTGGGGGGGGGCACAAGCAGGAGTGGGAGAGGAAGAAGCTCAGCAGGAAGCCCAATGTGGGGCTTGATCCCAGGACCCTGGGATCATGACCTGAGCTGAAGGCAGATACTTAATGACTGAGTCACCTAGGTGCCCCACATTTTATTTTTTCAATCTAATGCCTATATCATGAATATATCATGAATCTCTTTAGCATACTCTTTTTAAGCTGGTGAACTAAAGTCACCCCAATCTCATGATATTTGAATAAAGTGTATAACTAAAATTGTTTCTTGTAGATTCTTGAATCGATATATTTAAGTAAGTCTTATGTTTTAGGATTACAATGTTTTATTCAAGGATTCATAAAGAATATTTGAATTTCTCTTATATTGTCAAACATATACAACATATAACCACATAATCACTTCCAATTTTTAAGTTCTAGACAAGATTGTATTTCTTATTCTATTTAAAAAGCCTTTTATGGGGACGCCTGTGTGGCTCAATGGGTAAACATCTTGCCTTTGGCTCAGATCATGATCCCAGGATCCTGGCATCAAGTCCCACATCAGGATCCTTGCTCAGCAGGGATCCTGCTTCTCCCTCTGCCTGCTCTGCCTGCTGTTCCCCCTGCTTGTGGTCTCTCTCTCTGAACAAATAAATAAAATCTTAAAAAAAAAAAAAAGAAAAGAAAAAGAATATGCTTATCTCAAAAAAAAATTAGCAAGCCTATTGTAGTCAAGACACATACTTCAAAATAACTTGCCATCACCAGTTTGACTGAGCTATTTCTTCTCTGGCAGACACTGTTAATAAAAAGCTTCCTATTACATATTAAATAAAGCCTTAGTGCAGATTGACTTTTGGATAAAAGAGAGAGGACCTGATTAAAATTCATAATAGACAATGACAGTAACACTTCTTACATTCAATGACAAACTCCCCCTCAAGGGTGATTTTGAGAAGCAGATATGCCTGGTTTACAGGAGCTATTTTTTTCCCTTTAATTTCAATTAGAATGTAATATTGTTAAAGGCTACAGACAAGTTCAAGTGGAAATTTTACCTTTTCTGGAGTTGTTTGTGCAGCTAAAATGTCCACAGGCTCAATCTCTTCAGTTTAGCCATGGCCAGAGGACTGTAAAAAATTACCTCCCAGATACAATAAACAACAGCATAATAACAACAAAAGAGCTTCCTGGCTGGTAGGATCCAAAATGTCTCTTCTCTGATTTACTGAACCTCCATGTGCCCCAGTGCATTATCCACACAGCCTCTTGATAACCCTCACTGCCCATATGAAAATGGACTGTAAACCTCCAAGTTCAGGTGAACAAATTGTTAAAAGCTCAAAAAAAATTCTCGGTTTGCCATGATAAGTATGATTTTATGTGAAAAGAGTCAAAGAGACTTTCAATAATCTGGTATGTCCTTTTAACCAGAGGTGGCTGCCACTATGGGGGCTGCATCCCCATCAAACTCACGTCTATGTACCACAGGGCAACTTACAGCAGATGCCTGTGGCTCTCCGGCAGCTTCATTGCTGGGTACGTGCACATGTACCGCCTGCTCCAGGCAAGTTTGGAGTGTCATACAATTGATAGCCTGAGTCCTGTAGGAGCCATTAACTGATCTCAGAGAGACAGTTGGCTTCCTTGCGCCCAGGAGGGTGGTGCTGAGGTGTGTGCTGCATCTGTCTGAGCTAACATGACCGAGTCCCATTCACCAGCATCAATAGCCGATCTCATAAGGCACACTTCACTGGCTTTCTTCCTATTATCTCATTCTCTACTCTCTCCTTGCCACTGGATTCCTACCTAATATGTTATTTGCGCTCCCAGTCCTTGTTGCAGTGTCTACTCCTGGAGGAACCCAGACTAAGAAACATAACTCCTCCTTAAAGGTTTCCCTGTTCTTTACTAATGCTATTTGTCCTCAGGTACTCATGACTTGACTGAACATTAGATGTACCTCTACTCATTAAGTCCAAAATATGATTTTTGTTCCCTTTCCTATAGCATTTAGGACAAATTTTTTAATTCTTGTGTTGAACACCAGAGGAACGATTTGACTTTCACTGAAGAGAAATGTTATAGAAAGGAGGTATCCTCAAAACCTCAGACCCTGTGTAGCATGTTGAAATGTTCACACTCTTCACAATATACATGAAATGAGGATGACTGAGGGAACAAAATATTACCTTTTCATATTCGATCCTTCTCATATTCGATCCTTCTCAGGATTCGATCCTTCTCATATTCGATCAATATGATCCCTGAGTGACATGGCAGTTTGAACTCTCCCCACCCCCATCCCTACTACTCTATTTTCCCTTCTATTTCAGTCCAATCAGTGGAACCAAGCACTGACTATTTGACTTGATCAAGATGAAAAATTGAAGGTTATTCTCTTAATAGTTTCTTCAACAGTAGGGGGAGCTTTTAGCTTGTATGGAAGAGAACAATATTTCTAATTTATTTTTTGGTAGGGGAAATCAGAGAAATGAAACATTATGGTTCTTTCAAAATGTGTTTTAAAATTAAGCAGTCTCTGATTCCATTTTAATGAAAGACATGGTATCTTTTAACTTGTTACACTTTAAAAGAACATTAGAAAATGAAGTATTGCTTCTTACTGACTTTATGATGTGATCTGGTCTCTTATTGGATTAGTAAATGTGGTTTATATCCTGAAAGAGTCTGAGAATATTCTAGAGCTCTTGGAATTATGTTATGATTATCAGTTTCTTATTTCTTAAGGAAACAGAGCTTAGGCAAATGGTAGTGAAGGAAGCATATGATGACCAAATATATTATTCGATGAACAGATGGACTGATGGATGAGTAAAGAAGGTGTGAATTAGCTTAGTCTTCAAAGAGTGAGGACAATAATCTTATGCATACATGCATTTGTATACATTCAGAATTCAAAACTGTCTGAATAAATAGTTAATTAACTGGAAGGAAAAGACAAATTCTTATATCAAAGTTTTACTTATTTCTAAGATGCTTCACTGCAGAATGGGAGTATATATTCCTTTTTCTTTTCAGCTAAGTAATTTATTGTCTCATTAACTACCTAGATTTGAAATTGTATATGAACATAAGTTACTAAAATCATAGTCAATGACCTGGTATTATAAAAATGCAGACCAGAGAGGGTTAAAGGCACCAGGGGAATTGTTTTCTTATAGGAAGCACATTCGCTCCATGACTATTTTTGTGATATAAATTATAGGATCCTTTGTTTAGAATTTCTCTGACACAGCATTCCTTTCTGTCATTATTTAAAGAGGCAGGATGGCATAGTGAGAGCACCACAGCTTTGCAGTCATAAAATCTAGGCTTACAAGGAAAGGATATCAACATTTATTGACTACATACTATACATACTATACGTACTATGCCTTAGACTTTGTGTTAGGTGTGTTGCACTTACCATCCAGTTTACTTGGTCCCTCTGAGCAGTATGATGCATCATAAATCACCTGGGTCCAAGTGATGGGGTTTTAGAATATAGATGTTTGGTGGGGTGAGTTATGGAGTCAAGAAACCAAGAAAGAATTCTTGAGACATCTTTGGAGCAAAATGGAGGTTTATTAAAGCACTGGGACAGGACCAGGGGCAGAAAGAACTGCTGTCCTGGGCTTGTGAGGGGTGGTTGGTTATATACTATGGGGTTGGGGGAAGTAAGGAAAAGGGGAGGTCTTTCATATGTTCAAGAAGATTCATAGGATAAGGAGGAGGCTTTGCCTTTGTCAAGTTAAGGTTGTTTTTCCTCTAGCAAGACATTAACATGGAGATACTTGGGAATTTCCTGGAGAAACAGTATACTCTGCTACTCTGCAGGCTTCAAGTTTCTGCCAGCAGGCTACAGGTTATAAGGACATTTAATTGTATCTATATCCCCTTCTGAAAGCTAGCCCATTGATAGAAATGCTTTGTTCTTGTAAATTGCTAAGGCATTTGTAAACTGAGGGAGACTCAGGTCTTGCAGGAGTGTGATCACTACAAGTTAACTATTTGTTTTTCCTTTCCTTATCTTTAGAGTAGCCAGGAGTGCCTGAGAAATGTCGCTTATATCCCATGGATGGTGGAGAGTTGTGGGTGTCAGTTTCTGCTTTGTCCTCAGCTCACCTTCTGTTCTATCATCACAAGCATGCTTCGGAAATAGTCTCTGGGTTAGAATCCAAACTGTACCACTTCCAGGGTGTGTAATCTTGAGACCATCACTTAACATCTTGGGGCTTCAGTTGTAAAACTGCAAAAAAGAAAAAAAAATGGTGATGATAATGATAGTAACTACAGGGCATTGTTATTATGGGGATGAAAACTTTTTTCTCATTTCTGAAATGCTTACATTATTATTGGGCAAGTAATGAGAATTAAACAGTGTGGGTTTCTTTAGTCCACAGTTTGAAAATTAAAAGATCGTTAGAGTGATAATGGCAACAATGCAAATGGCATATTTTTCTAATGAGTGAATCACGCCTTAGTTAGGATTTACGTCAGGCCTTGTTTGAGTAGTTAGGCATATAATGAAGTCTTATATAATGACGTTATGCTCTTATATAATGAAGTCATGAGGCAATAAACTACCCAGTATTCTAAAAACACGAAGAGGCAAAGTGAGCATTAAAGTTCAGTGCTTGTGACACGGAAGACAGTGAAAGCGTATTTGCATGGAAGATGAATGGATAAGTAAGTTAATAACATGTCTGAGTTCCGACTCTTTCCATTATATCAGGGTGTTTCTAGCACAGGCATTATGTATATCAATTGAAGAAAAGCCTTTGATCTTCTATGACAAGTCAGACGAGTGGTATCATCTATCCTGCCAACCACAATCCTATTATGGGTCTCTTACATGACAAATGAGGTGGGTTATGAGAAAATATTTTAAAAACTATAAGACACCATTTTAGGAGTATGTTGTTATTTGGCAGGTGATACCATGTGTGTTAAAAGACAACCCTCGGTTTGAATCTTGCTAGGTTTGTGACTTCGTTAATTACCTAGCCTTTCTAAACTTCAGATAACTCAAGGGTAATGACTGGAATAGCTCCTAATTTATGCTGAGAAGTGAATGAGACAAGATTGTATCAATGAAGTAGTTACCTTAATCCTTATTATAGTGCTTATCAGCACAGTGAGTGTTCAGTAGCCACTGGATATTACTATAAGAAATTATTGCTTGCAATCGTTGCTGTTTTAATAAGACACATTCTTAGACAGAATTTTTTTTTCAGACGTGCATGCTAGTATGCCCCTATCCTATACCCATGGCAGACATTGCTCACTCTTTCTTTTACTGTTGTGGTGGACAACCACTACTGACTCATAGTGGTTGGTACTGGAATGGTAAATGGGATGCAAGTTATTTCCCATCTTAGTTTATTTTCATGGACTATACTAAGCATGGAAAATGAAGGTAATGATTCAAATGCAACTTTTTGGGGCAAAAAGTGATGACAAGATGGTGGCATTGGAAATCTTAGCCCTCTTTCCACCACAGAAGCACTGATTTAACAACAATCTACAGACTAAAATAGCCTTTGGAGAAATTCAGGTTCCTATTAACAGATTGCAGTACCCCCAGTGAGCACAAAGCTGACCGTGAACAGTCACACTGGGAGAAATAAGAGTAATTTGATTTTACCTATTAGTTCTTACCACGCTCACACAACTCAATACTGAGATATCGTCATTGCCTGTGACTTCTTCCTTGAGGAGAAAGAGAGTGGAGCTTAACTCCAATATGCCAGGGCATTAGTTTCTGTTGTACCTTACCCAGACAGCTGATAGAACCGGCACAGTTTGGATATCTGGAGGCAGCTAAGACCAAAAACAGTAGAGGGCAACTTGCTGCAGCTAGCACTGCTCTAGGAAATTGGGAAAAGGTATAGAACCGGAAGCTGCTGCCCTAAGAGTGAGAGAAAGGAATGGAGTGTCCTCCAACATCCAACTTTGTGGTAAGTCAGAAACCAGAGATTGAAACTAATTATAGAGTCTTGAAAAAACATCTGTGTAGCTAGTATTCCACAGGCATAACACCAGAGAAGACAAAGTGATGACTATACCCATAGTACACAAAGTAGACTTTAAGTCAAAAATTGTCACAAGAGAAAAAGAAGGTGATTGTATGATGACAAAAAGTTCTAATTCATCAGGGAAATGTAACAATTATAAGTATATACGCTGCCAACATTAAAGTACTCAAATACATGAAGTGAACATTGACAGCCTAAAAGGAAGAATTGATAGCAATACAATAATAATAGGAGACTTCAGTACCACATGGTCAATAATAGAGAAAACATACAGACAGAAAATTAATAAGGAAACAGTAGACTCAAAAAATACTACAGACCAAATGGTCCTAATAAATATATGCAGAACATTCCACTCAGTAGCAAGAGAATACATATTCTTCCCAGATGCCCACAGAACATTCTCCAGAATAGAGTACATGTTAGGTCACAAAACAAGTCTTAACACGTTTAAATAGATTTAAATCATACAAAGTATCTTCCCAGGCCACAGAGGAAAAATAGAAATCAATAAACAAACAGGCTGGCAAAATTTACAATTATGTGGAAATTAAACAAAACATTCTTGAACAACCAATGAGAAATAGTAGGAACCCAGGGATATTAGAAATGAAAACCAAACATGGCAATGGCATACCAAAATCTATAGGATGCAGTAAAAACAGTAATAAGAGAGAAGATTATAAAAATAAATGGCTACGTTTAAAAAGAAGCAGAATCTCAAATAAACAACATAAGTCTACAACTCAAGGGACTAAAAAATAAGGAGAAACTAAATTCAAAATTAGCAGATGGAAGGAAATAAAGATTAAAGGAGAAATAAAACAGAACAGAAAAATAATAAGAAATCAGTGAAATTAAGAGCTAGATATTTGAAAAGATAAACAATATTGAAAAACCTTTAAACTAAAGAAGAAAAAAGAAGACTCATATGTAAATTAAGAAAAAAGGGAGAGATATTACAAATGATTCTATAGAAACAAAGGGATAAATTCCTACAAATATACAATCTATCAAGACTAAATCATACAGAAAAAGAAAATTTGAACAGATCTGTAATAAAAAGATTGAATCAGGGGCACCTGGCTGGCTCAGTTGGTTAATGCCTCTGCTTTCGACTCAGGTCATGATCTCAGGGTCCTGGGATCGAGCCCCACATTGGCCTCTCTGCTCAGTGGGGAGCCCGCCTCCCCCCTCTCTCTGCCTGCTTATGAACTCTGTCTGTCAAATAAATAAATAAAAATCTTAAAAAAAAAAAAGATTGAATCAGTGAACAAAAACCTCTCAATAGCAATAACAACAACAACAACAACAGATTCAGGGCCAGAGGACATTACTAGTGAATCTACCATTTAGAGAAGAATTAACACCAATCCTTCTCAAACTCTTTCAAAAAATTAAGAAAAAGGAATGCTCTCAACCTCATTTTATATAGACAACATTACTTCAACACCGAAGTCAGAAAAAGACACTATACGAAAAGAAAGCTACAGACAGTGTCTCTGATGAACAGTGATTAAAAAATCCTCAACAAAATACCAGTACATTAATCTCAATAGCACATTAAAAGGATCAAACATTGTAACCAGGTGGGATTTATCGCTGGGATACAAGAATATTTCAACAACAGGAAAATCACTTAAATTGATACAACATATTTAAAAAAATAAAGTTTTAAAATCTCATGATCATCTCAATAAGATGCAGAAGAAGCATTTGACAAAATTCCACACCCTATCATAATAAAGACACTCAAGCAAAAAGATGAGAAAAAAATGACCTCAACATAATAAAATCCATGTATGAAAAGTTCACAGTCAACATCATACTAAACAGTAAAAAAATTAAACTTTTTCTCTCACATTAGGAACAAGATAAGGGCCTTTTTCAGTACTTACATTCAACATAGTTCTGGAAGTACTAGCCAACACAAGGTAAGAAAAAGAAACAAAAGTCACCCTAAACAGAAAGAAAGAAGTAAAATTATCTCTGTTCACAAATGACATGAACTTATTTGTAGAAAGCCATAACTATTATATACATATAACATAAACACTTGAAACTCATAAACAAATTTGGTAAAATTGCAAGACATTGTAATCTACAAACAAAAATCTTTGTGTTTTGATAAATTAACACAAACTAAAAAGAAATTAAGAAAGAATCCCACTTACAATAGCATAAAAGAATAAAATGCTTAGGAATACACTTAACCAAGGAAGTGAGAGGCTTGTGTACTGAAAACTACAAAACAGTTATGAAAGTAGTTGAAGGAGAAATAAATAAATGGAAATACATCTTATGCCCATGGGTGGGAAAACAATATAATTAAATTGTTCATACAACACAAAGCAATCTACAGATTCAAACCAATACCTATCAAAAGCCAAATGACATTTCATACAGAAATTGTATAAAAAAAAAAATCCTAAAATTCATGTGAAATTACCTAAGAGCTTGACTAGCCAAAACAATTTTGAGAAAGAAGAATAAAGGTGGATCCTCCTCATACTTCTTGATATCCAAGCATATTACAAAGCTATAGCAATCAAAACAGTATGCCTTTGCCATTAAACACGGACAGACCAATAGAGCAAATGGAAACTGGAAAAAAAACACACATAAATGTCAAATCGTCTTCAACAAATGTGTCAAGATCACACAATGAGGAAAGGATAATCTCTTAAGCACATAGTGGTGGGAAAACTGGATAGCCACATGTGAAAGAATGAGACTGGTCCCTTATCTTCCACCATGTATAAAAATGAATTCACAATGGATTAATCTCTTAAATGTAAGATGCAAAACTCTATAGCTACTAGAAAACGCAAGTGAAATCTTCATAACATTAGTTTTGGCAATACTTTCTTGGGTGTGATACAATAAGCACAGGCAACAAAAGCAAAAACAGATCAATGGGATTACATCAAACTAAAAATGCCCACAGTGAAGGAAATAATCAACAAAATGAAAAGGCAACTTATAATATAGAAAATATATTTTCAAACCATATATCTGATAAGGAGTTAATATCCAAAATATATAAGGAACTCCTACAACTCCACAGGAAGAAAAAACAAACAAAATGAATAATGTGATTACAAAGCAGGCAGAAATCTTGAATAAATTTACATTTCTCCAAAAAGCATATGAATGGCCAACAGGTATTTAAAAGGAATTTAACATCACAAATCATTAGGAAAATGCAAATCAAGACCACAATGAGGTATCATCACAAACCTATTAGAGTGGTAAAGACAAAAAGAAAAAAAAATCAAGTGTTGGGGAAGATGCGAAGAAACTGGAACCCTTGTCCATTGTTGGGAATGCAACATGGGTATAGCCACCATGGAAGACAGTGTGGAGGTTTCTCAAAAAAGAAAAAAAAGTAAAAATATCATTTGATCCAGCATTCTTACTTCTGGGTGTACACCCAAAAGAATGGAAAACAGGATCTCAAAAAGACATTCACATCCTCATGTTTGTTGCAGTATTAGTTATAACAACCAAAAACATAGAAACAATGAACTCTTCATAACAGGTGAATGGATAAAGCAAATGTGGTATATTATTCAGGCTTAAAAAAGAAGAAAATCCTTCCATATACAACAACATAGATGAATGTAGAAGACATTATGCTAAGTAAAATAACGCAGTCACAGAAAAACAAATACTTATATGAACTGTCTAAAATAGTCAAACTCATAGAAATAGAAAGTAGAATGGCAAGTACCAGGGCTGGGGGAGAGGGGAATGAGGAGGAGATGTTCAGTGAGTGTATGCCAGATAAATAAGTTCTAGAGATCTGCTGTCCAACATTGTATCTGTAGTTAACAATGCTGTATTTTGCACTTAAAAATCTAGGAAGGTATGTCTCCCGTTGTGTTCTTACTACAATGAAAAAGTAGTATGTGTTAACTGACCTTAGTAGTCTTAAATATACTAAGTAGATTACCAAATTCTAAAAAAATGCAATTTTTAAAACATTCATAATTTATTTAATCCTAAAAGTACAATTAAAAAATTGTTTATTTAATTTAGAGAGAGAGAGAGAATGACCAGGGGAGGAGTAGACAGTGGGGGAGACAAGGGGGGGGAGAATCTCAAGTAGACTCCACACTAAGTTTCATGTGGGGCTCCACCTGGGGCTCAATCACAGGATCCTTAGATCATGACTGGAACAGAAACCAAGAGTCAGGTGCTTAACCAGTTGAGCCACCCAGGCTCCCCAAAGGTGCATTTTTGATGTAGAAGTGAGGATTCCACCAGTAACTTCAGAAAGTGATGATTTTATATATTTTTATTTTATTTTTAGAAATATTTTGTGTATTGATTTGTCAGAGAGAAAAAGAAAACACAAACAGGGAGAGAAGCAGACTCCCTACTGAGCAGGGATCCTTATGCTGGACTCGATCCAGGGCCCTGCCCGTCAGCTGAAGGCAGACTCATAACCAATTGAGCCACCCAGGTGTTCCAGAAAGTGATGATTTTAAAACATTACATCACCCAATCCTCTTTTATACCTAGAAATATTATGTTTCTGAGACTAGGAAACTGATGTTTGGAAAGGTAAGTAACACATTCACTGTCACAAGGAAATTTAGTATGAGAACCAGTGACCTAAGCCTCACAAGGGGTAAAGGACAAAGTAACAAGTCCTCATGTAACTTTAGGATTCCCATGACTTTCTGAAAGTCACTCCTATTCACCAAGACTCGAAAACCCAGCTCAAATCCAATCTTGTCTGCAGCCTATAGTTCAGGTTTTTACTCTTCTTCCACTATTTTCTCATTTTAATGATCATTTAATAAGCATTTAAATAATTTTATAGAGGATCTTAAACACAATCTAATGATGGAATAAGAGTTATACTTTAATCATTATAACACAAGGAAATGACATAAATACAGTTAGCTCAGGTAAAATAGTCTAGAAGAATTCAGAGGCAGGGAAGGCCATTGTAACCTGCTTGATCGGAAATAGCTTCTTATATAACCTGACATCTGAACTGAGCTCCAAGGGTGTCAAAGACAGGAAAAGAAAGAAGGATTATGAAACAATAAGGTATATTATAGTTTTACTCGAATACTTGGATTCATACTGGGGAGTGCTGGGAAATGAAATGATATAAACGTATTAAGGAGACACTGATCACAGTTTTGAATTCCATGTCTGGATTTTGGATTTTGTGGTTGGAGTTGATACTGTGCCAAGCGGTTCAGACTCACCCTTAGGAATGAGAATTAAGCTTCCTTCTGCTGGGAGCGTTGGTGGCAGACAGCAGTCATCCATCAAGCTCCTTCCTGGGGCAGCCTTTATCGAATGACTGGTTATTTGGCTATAAAAGTTTGGCCCCTTACCACAATTCAGGCTAATGCTGATGAGTTAACTCAGCTACTGTGAATCATCACAGCCTAACTTACTTTATCTAGTCCTGCTTACTTCTCTCACAGCTGGTTACCTGGGAATACTCCTTAATAGAAACCAGAGAAGTTATAGAATGTACAAAAACAAAAAGTACACTGTAGAATTTAGCATAATTGCTTATCTTTTGAGATGGCTAATTGAGTTCAAGCTTTTACTCTTTTTTTTTTTCCCAAAGCACCAATAAAATTACATTGAAGGAATAATCTTATAACAGAAAAAAAGAAATAAAAGGGGGCCCTCCGTTTAAAAAAAAAGAAGTTTCTATAAACTTCTGCAAAACAGAAAATCTGAGAGAACCTGTAGTATGAAAAAGAAAGCAATGAAAAGGAGTATTCCAACATAAAAGAGGAAGGTACTGCCATGGGAGAGAAGGCAGAAGGTTGTGAAAACAGGAAGTAGAAATTCTTCCTCAAATGCAATGTGTGTTTTAAATGTAAAGTGATACTCATTAAAATGATTAAAATAATAATCTTTGTTCAATGAGAAGAAGGAAAGAGATGAAGTTTTATGTCTGTGAACAGAGTCCTCTTCTTTCATAGAAAAGCATCAAAGTGTTATGCTAAATTGATAATTTAGAAAACATTATTTAAGTAATCTCCAAATCAAGAGCTTTGTCCAAACAAATATGGCTGAATCTGGGAGACTAGACTGAACACAGAGCATGGAGGAGAAATCCTCTCTCTTTCAACATAAGCTCCTTTGATCTATTTTATATTATTTTTTGATTATGTGCCTACATTTCTATGACAATATTTGAAACAAGACACATTAATACAATAGCAATAACTGATACAAATAGAGCACTTGAGTGGGAAAGGATGCAAATAGATTAAAGAACGAAGAACTCGCTAAAAGTTCAGCCAAGTAATTATGATGCAATGGGAATAGAAAATATCACTGTCATTTTTCAAGGTCTGGAGACTGACAAAGCAGGAGTAAAGTCAAGAGGAAACAGTGCTCAGTGAGCAGGTTTGGAGGAACCGTGTAAACACTTTTTGGTTGAGATGCGTACAGAACAGATGCTAAAATATGAT
Source organism: Taxidea taxus jeffersonii (assembly GCA_003697995.1). NCBI lineage: Eukaryota > Metazoa > Chordata > Mammalia > Carnivora > Mustelidae > Taxidea > Taxidea taxus. The sequence goes on from ML101739.1 coordinate 61,765, forward strand.
CAGCAGGCCACTGGAAATGTGAGAAGGAAGTGTGGGAAACAGTAAAACTGCAGATCCCATTATGTTACTTTAAAGAGAGAAAGATCTTGAAAAATTCATCATTGTGCTTTATAGACACCCTACTCCTTCCCTTTTCATTTGAAGGGGTTGAAGTACCTTAAAAATGCCTAGAATTATAGCAAGAATTCAAAGAAAAAGATACAAACTCTCTTGAAAAAGGAATTGTAACCAGGCTCTTGACGTCAAAATAATACAGACAGAGGGGATATGAATATCCAATTAATCCCCAGAAAACTTTAGAAAGAGTATGGAGAGGAAAAGAAACCATCAGAGGCCCATGTAAGAGTAAAGGAGAGTCATTTGGGATCTGAAAGTGGTACAGAAGATGATGGGTCATGGCCATGAAGGAAACCTAGTGTCAAAATTGAAGGATATAACCTGAGGGCTTTGGATGAGAGCATCAAAAGATAGAAACATGTGTAGCTAGACAAGTGGGACACAAAGTAATAGCTTGACAATGTTAACCCCCCAGTCAAGTAAGCATCTTACCTCCCCCGAATAGAGGCTAGCAGGCTTCACCTTCCTACAGGGAAAAAAAAAAAATGCTTTCCATCAACCATTTCCCATATATCACCAGAAATTCTTTCAACAGAAAGATGTGCTCTCATGTTGTGATTTTTTCTGTCTTGTATGAGTAAGTGCCTCTTTGTTACAACCAAAGACATTTGTAAGCATCACCAAAGCACAGAGTCCTTGACTTCTGAAGGGGCTCTGCTGGGATGAGCTTTGAAAGTAATGGGTCTGGGCCTGGGGAAAACACTCTCAATCTACACACAATTCAGTGGTTAATCTTAAACTGAAATATTGTCACTTGATTTTCCAATACCTACAAGAGTAGTCGTTCTCAAATTTAATAATATCTTAGTGGGAAAGGACTATTCTTGTGTAACAACCTCATGTCCTCACATAGAATGAGGTCTATAATGAATGCTTAATCACAATTATTAACTTAAAATTGTAGGTGTAGAAATGGGGGAAAATGTTAGTCAAAAGGTATAAATTTTCATTATATAAGATAAATAATTTAAGATCAGTTCTGATGTTTTAATGTGCAGCATGGTGACTTTGGTTAATTAATACCATATTGTTTACTCAAAATTGCTCAGAGTAGATCTTAGGTATACTCACCACGAACATAAAAAATGGAAAATATCTGTGGTGACAGACATGTTAACTAACTTTATTGTGGTTATCTTGTCCTGGCATATACATATATCAATCATCATTTTGTAGCCTTAAACTTACACAATGTTATATGCCAATTATATTTCAATAAATCTGGAAAAAAAACCTCATAAATTGGAAATGTTCCAATACATTCTTTGAACATTTTAAAAACTACTACCCAGAGTTATACTCCATTCCAAAAAAGACTAATTTAGAAAATAAGTATAAGTGCAAGAAAAAAAGTATTAGTCTAAAAAGGACTATCCCCTCCTTTCTTCCTGTTTTCCACTTTGCTTAGTAACTCTCTCTGTGGGAACAGGAATTTCTCTTCAAACATTAAAAAATACCTAAAGAAAGAGAGAACATAGAAACCAGCTTGAGTTAGTCTCTGAAATATTTCAAAACCTATGCTCATCTTTTTTTCTTTTTTCCCTTCCTTTTTCTTTAGGTATTCACTTCCTTGGTACTTCATTTTTCAGTCTTTCTTTGATTTATATTTAAAAGCCTGAGTAAGGATGAATGCATTTGGAACTTAAATTTTTTTTTAAAGACTTATTTATTTATTTGACAGAGAGAAATCACAAGTAGGCAGAGAGGCAGGCAGAGAGCGAGAGAGGAGGAAGCAGGCTCCCTGCCAAGCAGAGACCCTGATATGGGACTTGATCCCAGGACCCTGAGATCATGACCTGAGCCGAAGACAGAGGCTTAATCCACTGAGCCACCCAGGTGCCCCTGGAACTTAAATATTTTTAAGGCAAACTTTGCTAGCAAAGGGATTAATAGGAATCAGTAGTGTTTGCTGACATAGTTTTAGGAGCTGAGCCTGCACCAATTCATTCTAGCTGGTGCTGGTTGGGGGAGTATGCTACGCAGGTGAATCTCATCTGTCAGAATTGGTATCAGGAAAAAAGTTTGAGAATGTTTTGTTTGACATTTTAATTTTAGATTAATGGTTAAAAATATGTTACTCTCTTTTTTTAGTTTAGGAAATATTGGTCTTGGGGACATTTCATTTTATTTCTAATGCAAGAAAGAGCAAACATCAGTATGTTTTGATCCTGAATTGAGACCTGTCTCCCCTTTTATTCAATCTCTTTGGGAACTCAAAAGAGGCCTCTCAGATCAATATCTTATACTAAACTTGTTATGGTGTTTAGATCCAAAACTCTGAATATAGTGTATTGCAGTCTATCTGCTCCCTACTAAGTTGGTGTATTTTGTTTGTTTCCTTTTCCAAAAAATATGATGGATATTAGTAGTGCCAACTATAACCCAAGATCTTCAGTACTGAGACAACTTATTTAAGACTTTAGTTCATAGCCTCGCCATATCAACACTCAAAAATCTTGGTTTAAGTACGATTATTATTTAAAAATGAAAACAAAGGTTGGAAGAAAATTGCCATAAATAACAATAGTGGACAGGACATAATACAAATTTATAATCCTGTGTAGAATATATCCATGTTTGTAACCCTAACATTTTGGATTAAAAGATGGAAACCATGCTATAAACATGAAAAATATTTAGGCTTTTATATGTGTTGGACCTTAAAGTCCTTGAGGATGGTGCTAATGTGTCACCAATGCCAATATAGGCTGTGATGAGTATTAAGAATTCAATAAATACTGCAAAATATATTTGGTCTCAAATTATTTGTTAATGTTGTTAATCTAATGATTTCTGTGTATTGCTACACCATTAGATAATAATGGACATTAGCAAGAGCAGTATCATAGCTATAATTGACTAATTATCTTCTCTGTAATATAATAGTACCATCTACTTTGAATTACTCTTAAATGAATTATTTGAACTCTAAAATTACTGAAGCAAAAGATTTTCAGGAGTACATCTGACGTAGTTAACTACCCAAATTAATAATGAGAAGCTTTTCTCCCATATACTTGGACAACTCTATGTTTCAGAAAAAATGATGCATGTGAAGGGGTAAATATATAATTTTTTGTTCAAGAAGTAATTAGCATGAAGTATAAAACAATGCTACTCCACTCTATCACTGTGACCTAAAACTGAATATTAGTAATTGTCCTTTTTTCCCCTTCAAAAATAGCTTTGATGTGACTATATTCCAATATGAGGAACATCAAATAATTTACATGGACTAATCCTTTTTATTACTTACAGTGGTTTTTTAGCAATTAAATTTGTAATGATTTTAAGATATTGGTAATAAGTTTTGATTCATTGTAAGAATTGTTTACTTTGGGGGCGCCTGGGTGGCTCAGTGGGTTAAAGCCTCTGCCTTCGGCTCAGATCATGATCCCAGGGTCCTGGAATTGAGCCCTGCATCAGGCTCTCTGCTCAGCTGGAAGCCTGCTTCCTCCTCTCTCTCTGCCTGCCTCTCTGCCTACTTGTGATCTCTGTCTATCAAAAAAAAAAAAAAAAATCTTAAAAAAAAAGGAATTGTTCATTTTAAAGTGATTTTTAAAAATTTGTTATTTTTTTATAAACATATAATGTAACCCCACCACCCTCTCCCAACACCCCTCTCCCCCACCCCTCTCAGTTTGTTTTATGACATTAAGAGTCTCTTTTGGTTTGTGTTTTTAATGATCATGTGTGGTATTTTTAGATAGATTATATTGTTTCTGCTTAAAAGTATTATAGTTCATTTCTGATATGTGAACAAGGGAATACCTTATAGCAACATAACTGAATATGCAGTTTCATGGACAAACAACAGTGTAATCTAAAATAATAAGGGAACAGAGGGCACTTGGGTGGTTCAGTTGGTTAAGTGACTGCCTTCCACTCAGATCATGATCCTGGATTCCTGGGATTGAGTCCTGCATGGGCCTCCAAGCTTCATGGGGAATCTGCTTCTCTCTCTGACCTTCTCCCTTGTCATGCTCTCTCTCACTCTCTTCCTTTCTCTCTCAAATAAGTAAAAATAAAATTAAAAAAAAAAAGAATGCATTAAAAATAAATAAAATAAGTAGGGAACAGAAAGAGGAAAATGTGCCAAAAGAACTTTCTTTCAAGAGTTCTACATACTGTTGTGTAATCCTGAATTGTAAGACTGAGCCTTGAACCTCTTTCACCCTCACACACTACAACTAAATTTTCACTAAGTACATTGAGTTTTATCTTCAAAAATCTCTCTCCAGTGCATATGTTTCTGTAGTATAAAACCAGAGCAGGCTAAACTGTCTCTTGGGTGAACAAATTCCAAATCCACTTTTTTCTTCTTCTGCTATCTTTAAAGAATCCACAGTGATATTTTTAAGTGGAAATATGAATATTTCATATAACACTTTTGCTCAAGAAGAAAAAAAAATAATCAGCTTCATTCATTCATCAGAAAAATTCTTTGACTTCCTACTGGTCTTAGTTAAAAGTTCAAAAATTTTACCATGATCTATGAGGTCTTGAAAAATCTCACCCCACCTCTCAGTTCCAGCTTATACAAGTCTCTTTCATCTCTCTTTTCTCTCTTTTTGAAATTGTCTTCAAACAAACATGATCCCTGACATTATAAAATATTTGCCAATAATCTTTCATTTCTCTCAAATACTCTTCTTTCTGTCACAACATTTTTGACTAGTTAACAATATAAAGTTCTCAGCTCATTTGTTTTCTTCATGATGATTTCTTGAATGCCAGAATTATATCGTGTAAATTATAGCACCTAGTATATTCCTTTAACTGCACGTTAAAAAAATATTTACTTATAAATGTGTTTGTGCAGTTGTTTGACTAGTATCATTAACTGCTCCATTGGACTCTGGGCTCAATGAAAGAAGACACCGTGTTTATTTTTCTCATGATTGTATCTTTAGGGCTTTCTGTTGTGCCAAAAACAAAATTGGCTCTTAATATATATGTGTATATTTTTTAATGGGATGATTGAACGGATAATTGAATGAATGTATGAATAAACTAAGAGTAGAATGAAATGTTATTTGCAAATTATTAAATCCACCTTTTTGCCTAAGACTTGCTGTGGCTAAGAAAATATGTGTGGATATAATATCATGCCTGTTCCAGGAGAAGACCTCAAGAGGCATGATGTCTCAGCTTACTATTTTGTGCCTTATCTCCTGCCAGGAGAAAACATTGCCCAGATAATCATGATCCTGGAATGTGGATACATCTGGAAAGAACTTGAACCCAAATAAGAGCTTAGCATCAAATAGAAGATCTGAGCTGAACTCAGCAGAACCAGAGCTGACACACATAAGTGAGAAACAAATTCTTTGTATAAGCTACTCAGTGTTCAGGTTGTTTTCAGTAATTGATGATAATTTATAATTTTAATAATAATTTATAGTGGAAAACAAGGTCATTTATTGAAATTAGACAGTATAGTATCTTCACATACATTAATTACATGTATAATATTCATATATGGTTATGCAACATAAATAGAAATACCTGTGATAATATATAATAATGTAAGTAAATCACCTCTTGTTATCACATTAAGAAAAATATTCTGACATTCATTGAAATAGCTTAATCAAAACTTACAAAAGATGTGTTGAATTCCTTTACACTTGTCAAGAAGATTGCTTTCTTTATTTAACTCCCTAGTTTTTACAAGTTACAACCATTTTAATCTTAGTACTGCTTTACTCTTTGTAGCTAAATATATGCTTTGGAAGTCGAATCTTGTGGATTCCTTGAAATTCTTGTTTTCATCTTCTCCACCGTATACCTCTGTTTGGTGGAGAAATATCTTTGAAACATAAACTAAGGCTAGATTTTATTTTCCCTTTTCCCTTCTAAGAATTGAAGAGTAATTGGAACAATAAGCTTATGTTCTCTAGCTCTCACTGTATGGCTTTAGCGAATTGCTATTACTTTTCATAAGAAGGCAAACTGTACAGTGGTTACCCACAGGGCATATGTTTCTGATGAATGGCAAGTGTGGGATGCCTCAGTCATTAAAAACTTAGGGCAAAATCTATTCCTAGAAACTCATGCTGATGCTCACAGGCAGTGGTGCATAATAGTAAGAAATGAATAAGAATTATCTTTTTTTCTACAGCACATTCATTTCAAGTTTTCCATAAGGGTATATATTAGGTTCACTGGTTTCTAAATGCTGTATCATATCAACATCTAGTTTATTAGTCTCTTTTCAGACTTCTTTGAACTGTGAGAAACATAAATGTCATCTAACCCACTTTTATAAAACGTTTGGGGATTTTAAATTATACTGATGCTCAAACCCACTCAGACAAACTCTGGTCATTGGACATGGACAGAAATATATTTTTTAAAGCTCTCAGGTTAATTTTAATATGCTTTCAGGTTTCAGAGCCTTGATTCTACTCTAATTCCTTTATTTCATTGAGGGGGAAACCAAGGCCCAGAGAAGTAATTTGACTTACCCAAAATGACCAAGGGAATCACTATAAATGTTAGTAAGACCCACACCCAGTTCTGCAATATATTTCTTGTAATATAAATGAAAAAAGCATCCTCTAAATCAGCATCATTTTATCTATGACTTTTTTTATCCATATCAGCAAATATTAGCTCAAAGTTTATTTCAAGCTCATATTACTGTCAAAGATACACTTTTTTATCTTACCATATATATATATATATATATATATATATATTTGAGTTAGTAAATATATTTCAGAAATACCAAATTCAAAATTAAAATTATTTCATGTCTAAATATAATGTGAAGCATTTTAATGATGTAATATGGATTCCTTTCTTCACTAGTATAAGATAGGATTCAATCATAATTATTGATCAAACAGCATCTCCACATAATAACCGAGAGACCTCATAAGCAGGTTTGTTGACTTTATATTACATATGAGGAAGATTATAAGGGAAAAAAGTAAAAATAGCAGAAAGGAAAAAAGGTGAAGAGGATTGTTTACAAATAGGAAGTAACAGTCAAAATTGTGTGGCTTTGAAATAAAAAAATATAGATAGATAATCTATATCTATATCTATATCTATCTACACACACACACACACACACACACACACACATGACTGTAGAAAATAAATCTAAGTCAATACTGAAAGGGAGTCTGTAAGAATACATATTGTCTTCCTAAATTAACCCTTCATTTAATTATTTATTTATTTATTTACTTTTATTTTTTCAGTGTTCCAAGATTCATTGTTTATGCACCACACCCAATGCTCCACTCAATAAGTGCCCTCCATAATACCCACCACCAGGCTCATCCATCTCCCCACTCTCCTCCCTTCTAAAATCCTCAGTTTGTTTCTCAGACAGAGTCTGAGTCCACAGTGTCTCATGGTTCATCCCCCCCTCTGATTTCCCCCAATTCACTTTTCCTTTCCTTCTCCTAATGTCCCCCATATTATTCTTTATGCCCCACAAGTAAGTGAAACAATATAATTGACTTTCTCCGCTTGACTTACTTCACTCAGCACAATCTCCTCCAGTACTGTCCATGTTGATACAAAAGTTGGGTATTTATCCTTTCTGATGGAGGTGTAATACTCCATTGTATATATGGACCATATCTTTATCTATTTTCTGTCGAAGGTCATCTGGGCTCTTTCCACAGTTTGGTGATTGTGGTCATTGCTGCTATGAATATTGGGGTACATGTGGCCATTTTTTTCACTGCATCTGTATCTTTGGGGTAAATACCCAGTAGTGCAATTGCAGGGTCATAGGGTAGCTCTATTTTTAATTTCTTAAGGAATCTCCACACTGTTTTCCAAAGTGGCTGCATCAACTTGCATTCCCACCAACAGTTTAAGAGGGTTCCCCTTCCTCCACATCTTTTCCAACACTTGTTGTTTACTGTCTTGTTAATGTTGCCCATTCTTACTGGCGCAAGGTGATATCTCAACATGGTCTTGATTTGAATCTCCCTGATGGCTAATGATGATTAACATTTTTTCATGTGTCTGTTAGCCATTTGTATGTCTTCTTTGGAAAAGTATCTGTTCATGTCTTCTGCCCATTTTTTTTAATGTGATTATCTGTTTTATGAATGTTGAGTTTGAGGGGTTCTTTATAGATCTTGGATATAAGCCCTTTTTCTGTAGTGTCATTTGCGAATATCTTCTTCCATTCCGTGGGTTGCCTCGTTGTTTTGTTGACTGTTTCCTTTGCTGTGCAGAAACTTTTGATCTCGATGAGGTCCCAAAAGTTTAATTTTGCTTTTGTTTCCTTTGCCTTTGGAAACATGTCTTGAAAGAAGTTGCTGTGGCCGATGTCAGAGAGATTACTGCCTATGTTTTCCTCTAGGATTTTGATAGATTCCTGACTCATACTGAGCTCTTTTATACATTCAAAGTTGATTTTGTGTATGGTGAAAGAGAATAGTTGAGTTTCATTCTATACCTAACTGTCCAACTTTCCCAGCATCATTTATTGAAGAGACTTTTTTCCACTGGATATTATTTCTTGTTTTGTCAAAGATTATTTGACCATAGAGTTGTGAGGCCCATATCTAGACTTTCTATTCCGTGCCACTGGTCTCTGTATCTGTTTTTGTGCCAATATTATACTGTCTTGGTGATCACAGCTTTGTAGTAAAGCTTGAAATTAGGCAATGTGATGCCCCCAGCTTTGTTTTTCTTTTTCAACATTTCCTTAGCAATTCAGGATCTCTTCTGGTTCTATACAAATTTTAGGATTGTTTGTTCCAGCATTTTGAACAATGCCAGTGAAATTTTATTGGGATGGCATTGAAAGTATAGATTGCTCTGGGTAGTATAGACATTTTAACAGTTTATTCTTCTGATCCATGAGCATGGAATGCTTTTTCATCTTCTTGTGTCTTATTAAATTTCTTTCATGAGTGTTGTGTAGTTCCTGAAGTACAGATACTTTATCTCTTTGGTTAGGTTTATTCCAAGGTATTCTTGGTGCTATAATAAATGAAATCAGTTCTTTATTTTCTCTTTCTACATTTTCATTGTTAGTGTATAAGAAAGCAACTGATTTCTGTGCATTGATTTAATATCTTGCCACATTATTGAACTGCTATATGAGTTCTAGCAATTTGGGGATGGAGTCTTTTGGGTTTTCCATATAAAGTATCATGTCACCTGTGAGGAGAGAGAGTTTGACTTCTTTGCCAATTTGAATAACTTTTATTTCTTTTTGTTTTCTGATTGCTGTTGCTAGGACTTCTAGTACTATGTTGAACAACAGTGGTGAGAGTGGGCATCCTTGTTGTGTTCTTGCTCTCAAAGGGAAGGCTGTCAGCTTTCCCCCATTGAGAATGATATTTGCTGTGAGTTTTTCATAGATAGACTTTATGAAGTTGGGGAATGTTTCCTTTATCCTTATACTTTGAAGAGTTTTAATCAAGAACAGATGCTGTATTTTGTCAAATGCTTTTTCTGCACTTGCAGTTGAGAGGCCATGTGGTTCTTCTCTCTTCTCTTATTGATTTGTTCTATAATATTGATCCATTTGTGAATGTTGAACCACCTGGTCATGATGGATAATCTTTTAAGGGCACTGTTGGATCCTATTAGCTAGGATCTTGTTGAGAATCAGGGATATTGGCCTGAAATTCTCCTTTTTGATGGGGTCTTTGCCTGGCTTGGGGATCAGTGTAATGCTGGCTTCATAGAAAAAGCCTGGAAGTTTTCTTTCTGTTTCTATTTTTTAAAACAATTTCAGGAGAGTAGGTATTATTTCTTCTATGAATATTTGGTAGAATTCCCCAGGAAATCCATCAGGTCCTGGGTTCTTGTTTTTGGGGAGGTTTTTGATTATTGCTTCAATCTCGATACTAGATATTAGTCTATTCAAGTTGTCAATTTCTTCTTGTTTCAGTCTTGGAAGTTTAAGGTTTTCTAGGAATGCATCCATTTCTTCCAGGTTGCTTAACTTATTGGCATATGACTGTTGATAATAATTTCTGATGGTTGTTTCTATGTCCTTGGTGTTAGTAGTGATTTCTCCTCTTTCAGTCATAATTTTATTAATTTGGGCCCTCTCTCTTTTCTTTTGGATTAGTTTGGACTGTGGTTTATTAATCTTATTGATTCTTTCAAAGAACCAGCTGCTAGTTTTGTTGATGTGTTCTATTGTATCTCTAGTTTCTAACTCATTGATCTCCTCTCTACTCTTGATTATTTCCCTTCTTGTGCATGGGGTTGGCTTAATTTGTTGTTGATTTTCAAGTTCTTTTAGGTGTAAAGAAAATTGTTGTATTCAGGATTTTTCAAAAAAAATTTTTTTGAGGGAGGCTTAGATGGCTATTATTTCCTCCTTAAGACCACTTTTGCTGTATCCCATAGGTTTTGGACTGATGTATCTTCATTCTCATTGGTTTCCATGAATTGTTTAAGCTCTTCTTTGATTTCCTGGTTGACCCAAATATTCTTGAGCAGGATGGTCTTTAGCTTCCAAGTATTTGAATTCCTTCCAAACTTTTTCTTGTTGTTGAGTCCCAGTTTCAAAGCACTGTGGTCTGAGAATATACAGGGAATAATCTCAATTTTTTGGTATCCATTGAGCCCTGATTAGTGACCTAGTATGTGGTCTATTCTGGAGAAAGTTCTATGTTCGCTCTAGAAGAATGAGTGTTCTGTTGTTTTAGAGTGGAATGTTCTGTATATATACCTATGAGGTCCATCTGGTCCAATGTGTCCAATGTGTCATTCAATGCTCTTGTTTCTTTATTGATTTTCTGCTTGGATGATCTATTACTGAGACTGGTGTATTAAGATATCCTCTAATTAATGTATTCATATCAATATAACTCTTTCTTTTGATTAATAGTTGGCTTATGTAGTTGACTGTTCCCATATTGGGGGTATAAATATTTACAATTATTAGATCTTCTTGGTGGATAGACTCTTTAAGAGTGATATAGTGTCCTTCTGTATCTCTGACTATAATCTTTAACTTAAAATTTAATTTATCTAATATGAGAATCACTATCCCAGCTTTCTTTTGAGGCCAGTTGGCATGAAAGATGTTTCTCCATCCCTTCATTTTCAGTCTGGATGTATCTTTAGGTTTCAAATATGTAGACAGCATATAGACAGATCCTGTCATTTTATCCAGTCTGCAACCCTGTGCCATTTTATGGGAGCATTTAGGCCCTTCACACTGACAGTGATTATTGAAAGATAAGTTTTATTGACATCATGTTGTCTGAGAAGTTCTTGTTTCTATGTATTGTCTTTTGTAAATTTCTGTTCTATGTCACTCTTGGGTTCTTTCTTCTTTTATATAACCTTCCTTAGTATTTCTTGTAGTGCCGACTTTGTGGTCACATACTTTTAAACCTTGCCAGTCTTGAAAGCTCTTTATTTTTCCATCCCTTTTGAATGTCAGCCTTGCTGGATAAAGTATTATTGGCTGCATGTTCTTATTTAGTGTCCTGAATATGTCTTGCCAGCCCTTTCTGGCTTGCCAGGTTTCTGTGGACAGGTTTGATGCTATTCTGGTGGTCCATTCTCTGTACATAAGGAATTTCTTCCCTCTAGCTGCTCTTAAGAACTCCTGTCTGAAATTATGATTCATGAATTTCACAATTAAGTGTCTCAATGTCTTTCTAGACTTGTTGATCTTGGGGGGTGTCCTTTCTGCCTCTAGAACATGAACCGTTGTTCCATTCCCCAGATTAGAGAAATTTTTATCCAGAATTTGTTCAACTATATCTTCTAGTCTCTCTTTCTCAACCTCCTCAGGGATCCCAATAATTCTGACATTGGAACATTTCATGGTCATTTATTTCTCTAATTCTGTTTTCATGGCTTCTAAACTGTTTGTTAAAGGCCTCCTCCTGATCCTTCTTTTCTATCAGTTTGACTTCTAGATCACCAATTATATCTATTCTAGGTTACCTTTGCTGTTAGAGTATTTAGATTAGCTTGGATTTTTTTTTTTTTTTTAAGATTTTATTTATTTGACAGACAGAGATCACACAAGTAAGCAGAGAGGTAGGCAGAGAAGGGAGGGGAGAAGCAGGCTCCCTGCCGAGCAGAGAGCCTGATGCGGGACTCGATCCCAGGACCCTGGGATCATGACCCGAGCCGAAGGCAGCGGCTTAACCCACTGAGCCACCCAGGCGTCCCAGCTTGGATCTTATTGATAGCATTTTTAACTTCTGACAAATCAGCTCTCATTTTCATCCTTAGATTCTAGTTGTCATTCTATGTTGTCACTAATGGTCTTCTCCAATCTAGTCATTGCTTGGATAATTATTACCCTGAATTCCCTTTCTGACATACTTTTTATGTCCATTACCAATAGTTCTGTGACAGAGGGCACAGTTTCTGAATTTTTCCTGTTTTGGGTGTTCCTCCTCCTAGTCATTTTGGCAAGAGGTGGTTGAGAGGATGTATTGCTGACTATATCAACCACAATCCAGGAAAGGTGCACCCTGGAAAGTTTCAGAGCAAACAGAAGTCACCACCAAAAAGAAAGGAAAAAGAAAAAAGGAGAGAGAGAAAGAGAAGAAAAAGAGAAAATCCAGACAAAATGAGCATCCAATGTAAGATTTATAAAGTACATGAATAAGCAAAAATACTGACAAAAATAAAAGATTTGAAAAAAAAGAAAAAACCCAGCCAAAATGAACCCCAAGAATAAGATTATATAGTACCAGAGCAAAAACAAATACACAAAAATACTGACAGAAGAATAAGATGGGAGGATGGTTATAAACCCTTGATGTGGAAATTTATTTCAGCTTTTCCTGGGTGTATCTTGTTATCTTTGTTAAAGGACTCAACTTTCCAGAGATATAGAGAAATGAAAATGGTTTTTATATAGTAGTATTGGTTAGAGAAAAAGGATTAGCTTGAAGCTTATATCTATATGTATATTAAAAAGAAAAAGAAAAAGAAACAGGTATATATGAAAAAAGTTCAAGTTGAAAAGTTATTATGGAATATGTTGTATTAAGCCTCTAGTTGTAATGGTAAATAGGTTAAAAATTAAAAGAACAAGTAGTATTATGAGAATGAATTAAAAAAAAAGAAAGAAGGAAAAGTTGTATCTATGAAATATACAGGTTTTGGAGCAATACCAGGAACTTAATATATTGTTTTCCCCTGATGTGTTTATAGTTTTATGGGGACCCTGTGGAGGTTGTCCTCTTGTTCTTTTGGCTTGTCTTCTGGGGAGGGGCCTGCTGCATAGTTTTGCAGTCAATCTTGCTTGGGCTAAGTCACCCTGTCCCCTATTAAGGGGCTGGGCTCTGTGGAAACCAGTTTTCCAGGTGTTTGTTCTCTAGAGGTTTTTGTTCTTTGGTGGCTTTTTGCAGCTTTTCAGAGGTTTAGTGGAAAGTAAACTGCCCACATCCAGACCTCCGCCTCAGAGAGAAGCCTCAGTCTGCTCCCCTCTGGATGATCCAGAGGACACAAACACCCCGTCTGCAAACTCCGCTGATCACTGCAAACTCTCACAGGTGGTGCACACCCCAGTGACTGTCCCAGTGGGCACCTGAGGCCCCTGCTTGTCTCTGCCCCCCCCATGCCACTAAAACCAGGAGTGATATTTATCTGGGGAGCCCGATTCCTGTGGCTGTCATTGCCAGGACTGCTGTCTGGAGTCCAGGCCCATGCTGGGTGCTCTTACACTCGGTGGCTGCACAGGTCATAGAAGGCTGTGGGCCAAGGGACCCCAACTGGAGTCCACACAGGGTTCTCTCAGGTGTGGGCTGGGTACGTTCAGACCCTGCAGTTGCACAGGTCCAGAAAGACTGCAGGCCTAGAGACCGCCAGTTGGCACCCACACCAGGCTCTCTCAGGGGCAGGTGAGAGTGCTCCCAGCCCAAGCAGCGGAAAGCCACAGGGTTCAGGGACAATGGACTGGAGGCCCTGCTGGACTGTCTCTGGCACAGGTGGTTGCCAGCAGTGACCATCCTGGGACCATGGGCTTAGGCCCATGCCTGTGACCACCTGAGTCCACCAGTTGCCTCTTAAGATCTTTTGCCATTTTTGAGTGGTTTTAACCAGAGTCTAAGTTAATGCTGGTTCTCAATCACAGGGCAGTTTCATATTGGGATATTACTTTCCAGTGGGTTGGTTCTGGTGGCTCCTCTCCTTCTGTTTATCTTCCCATATCAGTCTGAGCATTCCCACTCTGATTTACCTCTCCACTGTCATCTTCTGCCCCCGTAGAGATCCAGAAGTGCATAATCCTACATCTCAAGCTGGATTCATGAGTGTTCAGAGTGTTCTGGTAGATATTTATCTCACTTTAGGGGACCAGTTGAAACAGAGTCTACTATTTCTCTGCCATCTTGCCTCTCCTACCTCCCTGAATTAACCTCTTCTAGATTAATAGAGCTATAACTGGTGGTGAATTAAAGTATTTTTAAATAGATTTTACTAAATCCTCCTGTAATCATTCTACTCTTTGATAGAATTACAATATAAGTAAAGTAAAAAAGTGAAAATAATGTATGTATTTGACTTACGAAAAAATAAGAAAACAAAGAGAGTTAAATACACATACGCAACCACAATTAACTTGCATTTTCAAAATTTCCCTTTCTCTTTCAAAAGAAAAGCGTCCTGTAATTTAACATTATATAATTCAGTATATCATATTATCATGGAAGTTTCTGTTTTTCACATATCCTATTAATACACTTACTAGTCACCAGGAATACAGACATCAACATCTCCAGAATAGTGAATCTCTCTACCAAGTGCTCCCTGGGGAAAGGCAGTGATTTGCATTATTGAACAAATGGATCATCTTATTAATAATGATAATGTTAATAACACTACCAGAATCTAATGTTATCGAAATCCAATGGCTAAAAGATTCAGAGGTGTCTAAAAGATCCTTTCCTTTTTTGCTATGTTTCTAAATGTATCTCTCAGAGGACTGGGGCTGTCTAATGCCCCTTTCACTGCAACAAGGTCATTTTTAATGAACAAAAGTTAATTAGGCCCAAATGTATCTCTTTTGGTGCGACTGGTGCTATCACAATTTGAATAGTCTAAGATTGCTGGGCATAGGGAGGAAAAATTAGAAGTGTATCTCACTAGCAATGTCAATCTAGTATTTTTAATGAAAGAAACTCCACTGGGAGTGTAGGGAAAGAATATGAAAGGCCTAGAAATTATTTAAGGGGAAAGAGGACAGGAAATTTGCAGAATGAGTATAAGAAGACTAAACAACGGAAGTAGAATATACACTAAAAAAATGATTTGGAAGACAATTGAATATGAATGTTTAACACAGATTCCAAAGCATCACCAACAGCAATTTTTGATACTAATTAAACACACACACACACACAATGTTGAAATAGAAGCCCTTTGACACACTGAGTTAATCCATATGTTAACATAACCTCGATCATATTCAACTGAGTTTATTTGGTCACTTGTTACTACAATCAGTTAACAAGCTTGCCTTTTCTGTTTCTTCTAAACATTAGTCATAGCATTTTTCAGTTATATCTTCAGATTGATCTAGCCATTATTTACCAAAGGAATATGATTATCTATTAACAAGAGCTAGGAAACTAAACAGAGAATGATGAAGAATTTTTATATAATAATAGATGTGAGAATATGAACTAGCTTATAATGAGAGACTGAACCATATGCAATTGTTCTTTTTTGGTAAAAAATTGTCAATTATCAAAAATTCTGTGATTCATCACATGAAGGGGGATAACTGATTGTGAGGATAATGGAAATATACAAAGACATACCGAAATCACCTAAGATTTAATTCTATAAGAAAGACGTATCAGCACATGTCTTGGAAAAAAGCATTTCAGAACAAGCTTTCTCTCAAACAAGTTATAAGTAGCTCCTCTCACCAACCCAATTCTGCAGACTATGACATCAAATTTCCAAGTATTCTCCAGGTTCCTTTGAATCAGCACCTGGTACGCTGCCTCTTCCTTCTCCTATCTGCAGCCCTCTAGAGTTGTTGAAAAACAACTCCCCAGCAGCCTGCTCTCATGATCTGCCTGCCTTAAAGCACAGCCGCGTTTTTACTCTTATTAGCTCATGGAGAAATGTCACCTGTGAATTCTTAAGACCTTGTGTTTCTCAAATCCAAAGCAACAGAGGTAGGAAGTGTATTTTAAAAACAAAGAAAAAAAATAGAAAAAAAATCAAATGTACTCAATTGCAAGATATTTTCTTAAAAATTGGAACTTAGAGATTTGACATAAAACTTTAAGAATTGTTATTAATCCTGTGGTTCGTTTTATAGCACCCTTTAGAAGTGACATGAAGGGTGATGGTGAGGGTCATAATAGAATATAGGAGGTAAATCGGACAAATAGATAATTATTTTTTTTCACATTTGAAGAAGAGGATTCATATAAATGGTAATATTTTGAATAAGCAGGGACTCAAATTTTTAAATGAGTCAATTTTACTAAAAATGTCTATTTCCTTTATGCTTTTAATATTAGCAAAAATATAAAATTATAGAGTGCAGAAAAAAAAAACATAAAGTATGTGATAATATTTTCAAACTATCCCATAGCATGATTAAGTGGAAATAAAAGAAAAAATATCTTATGTGAAGATATTTTAAATTCAAATTGGAAAAATAGTGAGGTATAATAATAGAACACAGGGTATCATTTCTAAACTAGAACTGCTCTGCCTATATTGGTTTTTGTTGGTAAATTTCATCATATTACTTACCTACCCAGTTATTGGATTTCTCATATTTAAAGTTAACAGGTCGAAAATTTAAGACTCCCTTAATAGTTCTAAATTTTGACTATTATTCCAAGCTATATAAGGAAAATCATTTTAAATTACTCACTGTTGCTATTTTGATCAAGTGTATTTTTTTACTGATATATATTTGTTAGGAAATTCTAACAATATTAAATAAGGTATTTTATTATTTTCCATTGACTATTCTCAAAAGAGTAATATGTTGGATTTCTCAGAAAAACTCAATATTAATAGCACATCAGGAAAGAAAATAATCAGTGTAAATTTTTCTTGAAAGTTACTGTCTGTAATGTAGATTATTTGTTGCTCCACAAAATAACAGGCTGACGTTTATGGTTCTTAAATCAATCCAATTTTAGAAAATAATGTTCTTTGTGAAGCCAAGTAGAGAACAGTACTGAATTCTCCAATGTATAATAAGGCTTTTATATTCTTTATCTAGCTATTTATTTTCTGTTTACAACAGACAAAGTGTAGTTGTCAAACATATTTTGTGTAGATTCTATAACATGTTTTAGTACATGTGATTTCATGAATCCATACATTTTTCCTGTAAAGCCCTCTGTCTAAGACTCTGCACTTGACATTTTGGTGGTACGACTTGCATTCTATTGCTAAGTCAAAATAAGAAACACAAGAAATATAATTGCATTCCAGTAAAAGATATCATTAGCATGATAATAAAGGACTACTACAGACAGTAGATAAAAGGTAAAGAAGAAGGAAAACAGCAGGAGCAAAAGTAACACAACTAGATATGGAAGATTTCTGATCTTGGTCTTCCAGGATAGATATGCCCAAAGAGAGAATAATGAGCAAGGAGTGTATACTAAATGGAGGATGTACTGAGACAGATAAATAAGCATTCGGAGACAAAAACACCTGGGGTGAGTGACAATGTAATGCAGTTACCAGTAGAGATTTGACTCAGTTAGCCTGGTTCAAATCAGCACTCTGATCAAAATGGTATGCTATCTAGCCATGTTTTTAAACTTCACTTTTCTCATCCCTCAATTTATCTCATTTGGTGATAATAGTGTGGCAACTAAATTCAATCTATTACAGAATTAAGATGATTGGATAGTGCCCGACATTAATTAATAATTAATTGCTATAACCATCATAACCATTTAATGGAGCAACTTAGAAGACATTTGCTGTGAAAATGTTAAAATACTCATCTAAAGGATTTGGTATTTCATCAAGATTGCCTAGAAATGAAACTTTTATTTAAAAAAAATATTTATTTGGCAGAGATAGAGAGTACAAGCTGGAGGAGGGGGGAGGGAGAGGCAGAGGGAGAGGGAGAAACAGGCTCTCCCCTGGGTGCAAAACCCAAGGCCTGCTCTATTCCAGGACCCTGAGATCATGATCTAAGCTGGAGGCAGACTCTTAACCAACTGAGTGACCCAGGTGCCCTGAAAGTTTTAAAACTTTTAGTTGGAAATTCTAATTTGTGTTAACATGTATTAGTCATTAAGACTACATCAGAGTGGATAAAGGAAATAAAAAGAAAAAAAAAATAGTTCAGCAATACTGGTGAATAAGAATGCATAGGCCCCTGCATATGAACCATGATGAGAACTTAGAATCAGGGCTGACTCCAAAATTTAGATTGAGAATGACTGAAGGGAAAGAACCTTGACAGAAAAAAAGAGAAAGGAAATCATAATGAATAGCTGGTTTTGGCAGAAAGGCAATGATTTTAGTTTGATATATTTATGTTTGAGATGACATCTCAATGTCAGCATATCTGCCAAATTAAGTTAGAGATGTGTTTTCATTGTGTCAAGTTACTTTCACCATATTTGTTGAAGCCTCATGATAGACATGGGACACTATACAAACAAAACTGGAAAAATAATCTTATTTTATAGATGGAAAGTTAAGGAAATTGAGACCCAGCGAGATGAATTACCTGCAGAGCTGGGTTCCCTAACTCCCAGGACATTATCTTTCTATTCCATTTTGTGACTATATGGAGAACAATATTAGAACCTATGAGAATAATCTCAAATGTTAAGAAATATCACCTGAGTTAAAGGTAACCTCATGGTCAAGTGTGCCTACTACTTTAAGGAAAAATTTTAAAGAGAAGATATAAAGGGACCATATCTAAATGTCATTACTTAAATAAATTATATAAAACTGAATTTTATCTACCTTAGAAGAAACTCATTTAGTAACTACTTAGGAAAATTTGCAATTAAAATAAATCTATTAGATGAGATAAAGAGTTTGTTAACTTAAATAAGGATGTAAACCAAAGCAATTTTGTATTATCAGAAATTGAGTTTATTTCAGAATAGCAAAATTGCAATTCAGGATAAACACACTCTAGCAAGCTATAGGCAAAGCAGTAGAGGGTTGGAGGCAAATTGTATTTATGCACGAATAGCATAAAGATGGGGAAGTCCAGCTAGAGTCCAAGCAGGAAATTCACTGGCTTCAGGAAAGGGAGAAATTCTTAGAAGTTCATTGATTGGGAGAAAAACTGTTTTCTTTAAATGAGGCATTTATGGGAAATCAGTTTCTCAGTTCTTAAGTTCTATTCCTCTGAGGGTGTATGCATGAACTTCTCCATTTCGTTTTCTCTGGTTTCATTTTAGAGTGAAATCCTTTCACAAATTAAAAATTTCACACTAGAGGTTCCTGGGTGGCTCAATCAATTGAGCATCTGACTCTTGATTTTGGCTCAGGTCATGATCTCAAAGTTGAGACTGAGCTCCTTGTTGTGTTCTGTGCTGGGCAGAAAGCCTGCTTAATATTCTCTATCTTTCCCTGCCCCTTCCCCACTTCCCTTTCTCTCTCTCCCTCTCTAAACAAAAAAACAAACATACAAACTTCCAAATGCTAGATTTTTATGTGCAAAGAAATGTGATGATATCTTTTTGGAACAATGGGGTTGATGATTCAGTAGTTCTGTGTTAGGCTTATTCATGAATATACATATATTTTTAGATGTTCTGCAAGTGATTCTTTCCTACCAAGAATATTGGGTACCATTGTATCCTGGGAAATGGAGACCTCTCAAATAACCTAAACTCTCATTAATTCCATTGTGGGTATTATTTCAGGGGGGAAACAAAATACCCTCTTTCTCAAACTATGTAGTTTAGCACCAAAGGACAACAGTTCAAATGGTTATGTTAGAAATGTTTTGGAAAGCCTAAAGTTTGATAATTATGTCACAAAATGCTAAACTCATTAAGTGTCTGCTATACCTAGAAGCATACTTGTGACTCTCTGGAATCTTATCTCATTATAAACTTTATTTATCTTGGCATTCTTTATGACCTCACCCAGGGTAGTGAAAACTCCTCACTAACCTTGTAAACTAAGTACTTACAGGATCCACTCATCCACACTTCTTTTCTTTAATGTTTCTACTCTTTCCTCTGACATCTTTGTAATGTGATAAATACATGCCTTTGTGATTACTTTCTTCATCTACTGCTTCCTCCGGAATATCCTGGGACTTTAAAAGGAAGAACTCTGTGATAGACTGAATGTTTGAGTCTTTAAAGATTCATATGTTGAAATCCTAACCTCCAATGTGACAGTATAAGGAAATAAGGGTCTTTGAAGGTCAGTTAGTCATGAGGGTAGGACTCTCATGAATGGGATTAATGTCCTTATAGAAGGAAAGCCAGAGAGCTCTCTCATCCTCTTTCTACCATGTTGATGACACAACTAGAAGTCAGCAGTCTGTAACCCAGAAGAAAGCTCTTCCTAAAATCTGATCATACTAGCACCCTAATTTCAGACATCCATTATCCATAACTGTGGGAAATAAGTTTCTGTTGTTTACAAGCCTCCTAGTCAATGGTATTCTGTTATAACAGCCCAAGATGACTAACACAGAGCCCATACAGAATAAGTTGATATTCTCCAAGATCAGCCACTCCTTAGGGATCTTACTAGCACTCTAGGGAAAGAGAGTTGTTGTAACTCCAATATGTAGGCCATGTGTGGAACCTGTCACATGGACACCTGACAGTTTTACAGCACTTCTTTGGAGCCCATTTATACCCAGGCTCTGGAGAAGACTGGTGGTCAGTCACTATGCAAGTTACTAGAGAAGAACAATTCAGGAGAGGGTACAAGTACAAAGGCTTTGAGGCAAACCTACCATGCTGAAAAAACACAAGGGTGCTTAGAGTAGATTCCAGTGGGATGTCAATTCCAAAGGAAATTACACAGATATGTAAACATCATGGATTAGTCAAAGGAGTAAAATCCTGAGTGAGAAATTGAACTTGAGCATGAGCATTCTATGTAAATCATATTTTGGAGACATGAGACCCGAAGACCCAGAGAGTATAAGTCAGAAAAATTTAATAGTTTCACATATACTTACAGCAGCATCAAATTATTAGATAACATAGTAAAAGGTCCAACCAGTTAGCTTGAGGAACACACTTTTCTAGAATGTAGGTGTGGCTCTTATACAACAGGCATTCCCAGGTTTTAAGTAATAATTTGATAAGAATGGGAAATAAGAATCTTTCTCTTTGGGTTTAAACAGGGTTAATTTAAATACAGTGTCAGGAAAACCTTATAAAATTATTTGTATTATGTCATTTGGCCCTGTTTGCATCATTTAAATCTAAACCAACAAGGCCAAGGAGTCCCTTGTGGTTATCCCAGGACCTACAGGATCCAGAACAAGTCTTTCAACTGTCTCTGGGGTTTCTGATGTCAGGACAGTCAGGCTGTCTTCAGGCAGTCTGTCCTCATGGCTAAAGAAAAATGCACCAGCTTTGGATTGAGGAGTGGGCTTAAAGAACTAACAGATGGCAAGAGAATGAAATATGAGAACATTTCTGGTTAGAAGGGAGGTGAACAAAGGTAGAAAGAGAAAGTTATCCTCTGGCCTTTGTAGTCACCCTGTCATAGGATGTGTTGGTATCATTTCTGAGCAATAAAAGATGTTGGTAGTGGAAAAGATGTTGAGACAGAAGGACAAAGCAAAACCCTGAGGTCATGTTGCTTAAGCTGTAATTGGTTTTATCACCTGATATTGGGTTTTGTCATACCTGCAAATACAATATTAAACACTCCTTAAATTACATTTAAAATACTTTAAACCATTCCAGACACATTTTTGTCACCTTTGTAACCCTTGAGGTTTTCAGTGGAGGAAATATAAGGCATTTAGTTAGCACTAATGGAGAGCTCTTTTGAGTGCAGACGTGAAGAGGTGTGAAGTTAACCACCATGATTAAACACTGTCTAAAAGCTATTGAGTAATCAAATGTTCATAGAATAAATGTATGTATTATCACCATAGATTACACATACACACACACTCACAGTTTTCTTTTTACTTTTAAAGCTCATGCTGTGTATAAATGCCTTGATTATGAACTTTGACAACTTCTTTAGTGTGTTTGCTAATTCCTGTGAGCATTTACCTGTATGGATCTTAATGTATCTACTGACCCTAACTGTAAAATAAGAATAATATTGATTGCATCTCATGTATAATTTAGTGTCTGGCCTATGGTAGATAAATAAACACATGCATATTGTTGTACGGAAAAATGTATAAATAGTGTGTTTATTAGTTGGAGGATGTCTTGCAAAAACTTAACAAACACATATTTAACCCAAGTAAATTAAAAAAGAATCACACGCTTTCTAATTAATGTTTTATAGGAAAATATACATATATTTTCCTATATGTATATATTTATAGGAAAATATACATATATTTTCCTATAAAACATTAATTAGAAAGTGTGTGATTCTTTTTTAATATGTACGTATGTACATACGTACGTATGTATATATGTACATACGTACATATGCTTTATAGGTAAAATGTTAAAATAAAGTGTTAAAAAATAAACTTTCCTAAATGCCGTGTATCTAGTTTTAAAAATTTAATTATATCTACTTTATAGAAAATTGTGAAATATTATTAAATAATAAATTCAGGGTAATAAAACTTTGTGCTATTCCTATCATATGTGTGAGGTGAGAAGAAGGAGTAAATGAAACATAGTTTCTGTGTTCAGGGCCCTGGGAGGCCACAAAGGCAACAGAGAGTATTCAAACTATTTTAAAATGTCACATCAAAGATAGTTATCAGGTATTGATAGATATAATCGATAGATATAAATGTAAATATGTTTATTGGGCAATCAAATTACATAAACCTTCATTAGCTTCCTAATCTATAATCAGACACAACATAATAGAATTTAATGTTTCATGTTTGGTATTTTTATCTTTGAATTTTCAGCTCTTGGTTTTGTTTTTGTTATCTAGGAAATACCCACTTGTGTTTTAAGTAATTGACACATACCATGATCTTCCCAAGGAGAAGGACTTTGGTTCTAAAATGATATTGAATTCATTATCATCAACATTTGATAGTTTTAAGTAATCTTTGCCTCAACATTATAAAAATCATGCTTTTTGACGGAAGTTTTCAGCATTTTGAAAATTTCCTACTGCCTGAAAACAACTGAATAGACCCAGGAACATTTACATTACCTCAGGGTAATCTCAGCCTTAATGCTAACCACTTAGTGGTTTATGGTTTTGAAAAGGCACTCCATTCCATTTAGACATTTTGATTTGGTTTTCCTCTCGTATTGACTGTTTAAAATGTTTCTTGGTCAGTGGTTTGGCCCTGCCCTGCTGACAAATTAGAGATAGAAACAGCAATCATACAACCTAAAACTAATATACTGCTTTTATAGAGATAATATTCCCAATTTATTTCAAGAAAACGTTCTTATTTTAATGGCTTTTTCAGTAGTGGGGATGGTTTTGCAGTGAAAATTTCTCTCCCACTTTACCAGTTTTCTTTGTAAGTGTATAAACAAAGTAAGATTGGAAACAATCCTTGTGCCCATGAAGTACTTTGTGTGTTTTAATATTGATCTCTCTGGCACACAGATTTAACCTCAGTGTGGGCACTGCTCTACTTTATGGGACACATTTCCCTGATATGTCCTGTTTTTCTCAGGACTTGCACATCCGAGGACTCAGTCTCTGCTTCTCCCATTTGTCAAAGGTCTTGAGTAAACATTTTACATAAACATTAATTTTACTGAGCATGTCAGGAGTGAATGAAAATGGAGGTAGTGGAGCCGTTTAGAAGGTAATTGTGCAACGATGTGGATGGAACTAGAGGGTATTATGCTAAGTTAAGTAGGTCAATCAGAGAAAGACAGTTAATATATGATCTCTCTGATATGAAGAATTTGAGAGGCAGGGCCAGGGGTCCTGGAGTAAGGGAGGGAAAAATGAAACAAGATGGGATGGGGAGGGAAATACACCATAAGAAACTCTTAATCTCAGGAAACTCTTAATCTCAGGAAACAAACAGAGGGTTGCTGGAGGAGAGGGGATTGAGAGGGTTAGGGTGGCTGGGTGATGGACATTGGGGAGGGTATGTGCTCTGGTGAGTGCTATGAAATGTGTAAGACTGATGACTCATAGACCTGTACTCCTGACGCAAATAATATATTATGTGTTAATATAAAGCCCAGCAGGGACAAAAAATAAATAAATAAATTAATTAACTTAAAAGGGGCACTTGGGTGGCTCAGTTGGTTAGTGTCTGCCTTTGGCTCAGGTCATGATCCCCAGGGTCCTGGGATCGAGCCCCACATCAGGCTCCCTTTCCAGTCTACTTTTCCTTCTCCTCCCGACTCATGCTCTCTGTCAATATTTCTGTCTCTCTCTCTCAAATAAATAAATAAAATTTAAAAATAAAAGGAATTAAAAAAAAAGAACTTGGATTCAAACACACACACACACACACACACACACACACACACAGGAGAAGGTAATTGTGAAAATCCAGACAAGAGATGCCCAAAACCACTCTTATTTAAAACACTAGAAATTAGTTCAACAAACCATATCCGCTACCTGGATGGGAAGTACTGTTCTCTGCTTTGAGGTTCCCCAAGTTAAATACAAACAGAGAGCATTAAAAAAAAATGCTATTTTCAGAGTGCTTACTTTCCAGTAGAGGTTTATAGACAAATCATGCAACAAGTTATGTTAGGAGATAATTAATGCTGGAGAGGGGAAAAGAAAACATCAGGGGTTGTTTGCCATACTCAAAAGTCCAGTCAAGGATAGTGATACTGGAAAGAGGTAAGAGAGTGAGCTCTACTCATTTCTGGTGGGGAGGAATAGTGTTCAGGCAGAGGAAGTGCAAATGCTCAGAGGTGAGAGCAGGATACATATATCTGGAAAGGAAGATGGCAAAATGGCTGACACAGAGATGAGTTGGTGAGAGGTTAGTTCAGGGAATTGGGAGTGGAAAGTCAAACTATTCTTGTATCTTCTGATTTGAAGGATTTTAAATTAAATCTGAGTGAGAAGCCACTGAAGGTTGGAGCAGAGGCATGAAAAGATGACACTGATGTACTTAAGTGTATGTTAAAAAAAATTACAAAACACATGGAAGCCTTGACAATGCTTTGGAAAGTGTTGAACAGTGACCATGAAAGCCTTTGTCCCCATTGAGGTTTACCAGTGTAATGAAAATATTTTGACTCCGTGTTTAATATATAATAGCAAAATACAAAACATCACATATCACTGGAGAAGCATTTAATCTTCCTCCTATGGTGAAAAGCAGTAGTATTTAGAAAACTATATGGCAATAAAGTAAAATGCAATTCTTTCTCAGCAAAACTGCTTTAAAAGTAATTGAAAATATTGCTGCAACTTTGAAGGGAAGAGCATTAGAACAAATTAGTCTGTGTGGGTGATTTGCTATATACCAGATGAGAGTACAGATATTTCTATGATGAATCAGCTAAAGGTATTTGCTGGATTCTCCTTCAATAAGGAAATAAATGAAGAGTTACTTTTTCTATGAGGCACTAAAAGAAAAATATATCAGAGACATATATAATCTCAACAATAAATGACTTCTTCAATAAAAACTGTATTTTAGGAGAAAATTGTATACATATAACCAGTGATTGAGTACCTACATGGCATGAATTTTTAAAAAGAAAGATGTATTGACCAAATATTGTATGCAATAAGAAACTATTACTTTCCTACTTAGTGCTAGAGACTGTACATTTTGTGGATGAAATATACAGATAAAAATGACTTTTTATTTAACAAGAGTCATGCTTTGGATAGTATCCTATAAGCAGACATTATATCTGATTTTTAACAAGGAATGCCTTTTATGTTAGCTGATGGGTTTTACTTATTATACCATGCTATGTAAAATGTTAAAATAATAGATCTACCACTATGCCCTGAGGGTCAGTAATTCTGACTCAGTAGAACAAATTGAGGGATAATATTGCAGAGTTAAGAATCTTCTATGGAGCATCTTGCATTTCTCATTTTCTTTGATCCAGCTGGTATTGGTTTAGCTTCTGTGTTAGAAAAGTAAAAGTGTCTTTTAGATATATTCTTAAAGATGACATAGGACTACTTTGAATGATTCCTTATACATGAAAATAGATATTTTTGGAGTGATCATTTAAAATTTCCCTTTCAAAATAAGTATAATTTTTGTGACAGGCTTATTTTTATTTATTTATTTATTCATTTATTTAATTTTCTTTATTGTTTAAATATGGAATGCTTCACGAATTTGTGTGTCATCCTTGTGCAAGGGCCATGCTAATCTTCTCTCTATTGCTCCAATTTTTAGCACATGTGTTGCCAAAGCGAGCACGCTATAGGCTTATTTTTAACAATTCATTGATAAATATTATTTTTATTCCATAATAATCTGAGCTTAACTCACTTCCTTTCTTCCTTCTTTTTCTCTTTCCTTCCTTCTCATTATTTTTCCTTTTGTCATTCCCTACCTACCTATTTCATCTCTCTTTTATGGTCTATTCTTAAAAATATATAACAATTCTAAAAGGACCCAGAGAGAAATTTCTGTAGAGATGCTAGATTTCATGACATCCTTCACCTCTCAAAAATGACCATATCTGAAAGATGTTAATATGTTTATGTTATATGCCAAAAGGGACTTTGCAGATGTGATTATGGTAAGGATCATGAGATGGAATGACCAGTATCCTGAAATATAATTGAAGGCCAGCGAAGTCATAAGGTTCGTATAGTAGGGAGACAAGATCAAGTCAGAAAGAAAGAGATGTGAAGACAGAAGCAGAGGTTAGAACATGGAAGGAAGTCCCATAAAGCAAAGCAGACGGAAGACCTCCAGAGGCTGGAAAAGGCAAGGAAACAAATTCTCTTCTAGAACCTTCAAGAGGATCTCAGTTGCACCAGAATCTTGATTCCAGGACTTCTGATATCCAGAATTATAGCATAATAAATTTATGTTGTTTTAAGCTACCAATTTTGTGTTCATTTTTATAGCAGTAATAGGAAACTAATGCAGATAGTTCTGCATATGGATCAAATGCATGAACCTTTGAGACCTTAGTAATACTAGGACATGTTAAGAAATCCACTATAGCTAGAGTGTTGGATGCATGCAGAAAAATAACAAGTTGATTACCCTTAACTTAACAATTCTTGATCTGGCCAGTGACTCTGCTTTGGGTTCTCACACAATTTTTATACCTTCTTTTATTTAACTGGTTATTTTTCTGTGCTCTCTGATCTTCCATCAACTCACGTGGATGAGCAGTGTTTTTTTGCTTAGTTATACCCCTAGAACTCTCTGGGCCTCAATTAAGATGTTTTTTAATGACTGAAATAATGTATTTCAGTTTGATCTTGGAGTGGGGTCAAAATAGTTATATTGCATATCAGAAGTACTAAAAATGTGCTATTTCCTATAATAGATCTCTTTTCCCAGTGACAGGGAGTATGTTTTATCTTGTTGATGAAAAATGTCTTACTTGAAATGTTATCATTTCTTACCTTTCATGAGTCCTTCTCTTTGTAATCCATCTTTCCAAAATAGCATCAGGATCTCTGGGTTTTCTCATATCACTGAGAAGTGCTATTGTATCTCACACTGGCCCCAGGACTTCTCTAGGGTCATAGAAGCTGTGTTCCGTTTTTATCCTAGGATGTTTACTTGCTTGTCATGACCAATGCCTAATGATTGATTCTCTTGTGGTGACTCACTGTATCTGTCATGATACAGCCCCCGTGTTTCTGCAGCTTAGTGCTGGCCCTTCCTTGTCCATATATCTATCAACTCATCCCATTCCTCCTAATGTGGACTTTTTTCCCCATGATTTTCCATCCAGCATTCTCAGCTCTAGTATCTTTTCCCCACAAGGGCACAGGGAATGGTTTGCTGATCTATTTGTTGTGTATTGTCTAAGGAGAAAGAGGGGAAATAGTTCAGGGCTATCTGTGTAAGTACTTTCTTCAGCATCAACATTATTATACTTGCACATCATATTATTGGTCTGGCAACTCTAGGGTTCTTTGAGAAGAGCACAGTCTTTCAGCATTGCAGTGGAAGAAGGGAGAAAATAGCCTCCTAGTCCTATAATCAATTGATTTTAATCCAAACTCTTGGCTAGATCTGGGAAGAAAGACAGATCTAAACTTTTGTTTTTTCTTTTTCTCTCCTTGCCCCACCATCTTTTAGCAACAAAAATGGTATTCATTTTTTTCTTCTCTTTCAGTTGAATGCTCTCTGAAACTCTATACTTTCTTAGCCTCCCTATAGACTAAAACAGCACTGAAAAACAAAACTAAACAAACAACAACAAATCTCTGTGGTCTCAGACGACTAGGCTCTTATCCTAACATATAAAAAAAAATCCACTTTAAATCTTCCTTTTTTTCTTCCTCAAAAAATACCTGAAACATCACAAGCATATGCTTTTGGGGTATTTTCTTGCCTGGAATTTTAGTATACCACCCCAGTGCTATGTTAATATTCAGAGAAAAGCAATGACCTCCCATTATCAGACACACCCTGCCCTTCTCATAGAGCATGGAATACCTTTTTTATTTTATGGCTAATGAAGCCTTAAATCAGATAGGAACTAGAAATTCCCTGGGCGAAAAATATTGTGGTTTAACATCTTCCTTCTATACAAACTTTATCTTGAAGGTGGTTGAAAGTTATTGAAGGATATGAGCAGGGGAATGACATAGTCATACTGCAGTTTCAAAAATCACTGTCAGTACGTTGGAAGGTGTTAGTGGATCAGTGTAGCCTTGGAGGCAGGGATTGCCCATTCGATGCCAGATCAGTGATCCAGGTGACAAGACATCTGTAACCTTAGACTATGATGCTTCAGATGGAGAGGAGAAGGCAAACTCAAGCTATAATTTGGAGATAATTTACTAATTCAGTGGATAGAGCAGCAAAAGAGCAGTGGAAGTGTCTCTGATAATTCTTTGGCTTTATGTCATTTTTTGATATAGGAAATGGAGGAAGAAGTGTTAATTAAAAAAAAACAATTATTATCAAGTAGCCTTTAGATACACACATTAACAATGTGGGGATGGAAATCCAGGTGTAAACAGAAATGGGATTTCAGCAGGATATGTGAAGACTTAGAAAATATAAGTGCATAGGACAAAATAATTTTAAATTCAAGGAATTAATTCATAACAAAAATGATTTTTTAATACTGCGATGGAGAAAATAATTTTTTAAATAGCATGAACACCAGTTGCTAAGTGGCAGAAGTTAATAAGCAGACGAATTTGACATATATTCACTGTGCACAATTATGGGAACAGTCATTTGCCACTTTTTATATCTTAATTCTCTTTTGTATAGTACTCATAACTATTATTTCCTTCTGCACTTACCCCCTTCACCTTCCCTTTGTAAGCATGAAGTGGTTATGACATGGGCTAAGGTAATTGCACATTAAAAAGTATTACAATCCTGGCATTCCCCCCTTTCCACATAGAGACACATTCATCTCTAGATTTGCAGACATGGCTCCATTTTATAGGCTTAAAACCTAAGAGACAAGTTCATTACATGTGAAATTTTTTCTCTTACTTTTTTATGTGTGCAGTCTGGACTGCATGAAGTTATACTGGCTATCAAGTCCTATGTAAAAGACATTTGAATAATTTTTTTGAAAATATAAACATATCTTAAAGTTTTCCAAAATGGACAACTTCACTGAATATATCCATACTTAGTAATTAATAACAGTTCTTCAAACTCTGTGCATATACAAGCAAATACTTTAAGCTATGCAGAAGAAAAGGAAGTGGTTTTGACACAAAATTACAACTAGACTAATGTATTGGTAACCAAAAATGAAATGAAAGGCAATTTCTTAACCTTTAGTATTTGTGGCATTTACTTTAATATTGAACAAGTTTAGTAATTGCATATTGTAATTGAATGAATATAATATTCTGCCACCGTAATACAATCGCTGTAATTTCTGATAGTACATTTAAATAGGTGCCTTTATTATGAGAATTGATCAAATAAAATAAGAAACAGATCCCACACACTTTGTTAGCCAAAAAAATTGGGAGGGCATTTTATTTTTTAGCTTTAAAGAAGTATAATTTGATGACATTTGAACATTACCTTTATTTAGGACTTAGTCATGAAAATTGCCCAATTTTCTATGCACATTAAATGTTCTTTCAGAGAAAACAAAATATTCCTGGATAAGTTCCCAGGTGCTGTTAAATAAGTCCATTCTGCCTTGTAATTTATACATTGTTGTCTCATGTGGTGTTATTTGTGTTATTGATGGATCCATTCATTCTTTGTTGTAGGCTTCCTGTGTTTGTAAATTCTTTAGATGATCCTGCTTGTAATTACCCTTATGCTGAGCCCTTTCACTGTTATTTGAAGAAAGTTTTATAATCACATTATGCAAAAAGAGCAGCCCTGCTGAGTGTGGATTCTATTCTGTTCCATGTCTAAAGCTCATCTGAATATTGGAAAGAGGAATAAGAAATCGCCAGTGGCCAATTTATCTCCAAATCTTTCCTCTGAAGGTGATTTCAGGGATCTTTTCTGTCCTATTTAATAACCTCCTTGGAACAATTGTTTAGGGGCACATTCATCCCTGTCTAATTTGCCTTTAGTATTATGATTAGTTACCCAAATTTTTTTGTGGATATCAGTGACATTTCCAGATTTACCATCTCTGGAATAATGGGTTTCACATGTGCAGTATTCTTTATGTTTTGCAGAGATTTCAATTGCCTTAGAAATTTTATAATCTGCTGAAATACTTTCAGTTTTAAGAATTATAAGGCTTTCAATTTATTAATTGCCTTCATTTATTTGCAATGTTGCAGTAAACTTTTTTTATTTTTTCTATTTGAAAAATAAAAAAAAATAACTTCTGTGAAATCCATTATTCATGTGTTAGTATCTTTATAGTTCAGGTTACCAAAGTTGTAACACCTTTTAGCTAAGGTCCACACGAAAGAACTTCATTGATTATTCATTCTTCTGAGATTCTATAGGATGTGGGTATGTAGAGAATTATTAAAAGTATGTTTCTTATGTTTTACAAAAATCTAATAAATACTAAACTAAAATATAATTAAAGCAGAGGAAGCTGCTTTAATTAAACAACAAGATCAATCATAATATTTATGATATGGTAGTAATTTTTGATAAGATTTATTCAACAGGGACGCCTGGGTGGCTCAGTTGGTTAAGCGGCTGCCTTCAGCTCAGGCCATGATCCCAGCGTCCTGGGATCGAGTCCCACATCGGGCTCCTTGCTCCGCAGGGAGCCTGCTTCTGCCTCTGCCTGCTTCTCTGCCTGCCTGTGCTCTCTCTCTCTCTCTCCCTCTCTCTCTGACAAATAAATAAATAAAATCTTAAAAAAAAAAAAGATTTTGTTCAACATTTTCTTAAGTATATTTAGCAGAATATTGACTTTACCATATATTATTAGTAGAAGATACAAGGAAGGAAGTCTTTATTGGTTGTATATATTTCAATACTATGACAAATAATGAAAATATATACTTTAAAATATTTTATGAGCTTTAGATTCTTTAAAATACTTAAATATATTATATTGTGATTCCTCAGTACAGGAAACATGATAGGAAATATTTCTCAAAGCTAGTTTTTTAAAGAGACTATTCAGTGATTCATCTGGAAAAAAAAACATCAATATACAACAATATCTAGCTTTGTATAAGAAAAGAACTGAGCCCAGCAAGGTTCAGTAATACATGTGTATTACCTAACTTATTACTGTTAGGATTAAGATGGTGCCTAGGCTTCTTGAATCTAATGTTCTGGACTCTCACCTGTGTCCCTTTATTCTTAATAAATTTGATTTTTCAATTAATGAAAGATTCACAGAGTACTGAGTATATACCAGATAGTGGACACAATTGCCAGACTCTCGAGATACTATGATTAAAAAAAAAAAAAGTGAAAAAGAGAGATTATGTTGTTTCACTTTTCACAGACCTTAGAGTATAGTGAAAGATGTGGGAAAATAACTCTCGCTGCTGTAAAAAAAAAAAAATTACCACAAACTTAGTGACTTAAAATAACACAAATTTAATTCTCTTACATTTCCAGAAGTCAGAAGTCTAAAATCAGCTTTACTAGGTTAGTGGAAATGTGCCCAGGAGGTTTGGCTCCTTCAGGAGGCACTGAGGGAAATCCATTTCCTTGCTTTTCTTCAGTTTCCAATGCTGTATTCTTTGGCTTGTGGATTCTTCCTCAAAAATGTGTCATTCAGCCCTTGCTTCATATTACCATCTCCACTGACTCCAATTCATCTTCTTTCCTTCTGAGAAAGGTCGTCACAATCGTTAGGCCTATTTGGATAATCCAAGTGGCTAACCAACAAGTAGGCATGATTTCATTGTCACATGTTGGTGAAGCCATGCAGTATTTGTCTTATTTTATCTACTTATTTCACTTAGCATAATACCCTCTAGGTCCTTTCATATTATTGCAAATGACAAGATTTCATTCTTTCCTATGGCTCATATTCCATGTAATACTTCTATGGCTAAGTGTGTGTGTGTGTGTGTGTGTGTGTGTGTGTATGTGTGTGTACCCCACATATTCTTTATCCATTTATCTATCAATGGACATTTAAGTTGCTTCGGTACCTTGCTTCGTGTAAATAATGGTATAATGAACATAAGTGTGCACATATCTTTTCAAATTACTGTTTTTTTAAATTTTGTTTTTGTTTGTTTATTTATTTTCAATCCATCAAATTAGAAGTCCTCTCTCTACCTTTTGGGAGTTTTATTTTTCTTTTTCTTTTTTTAATATTCCTGTTTTAACCTACTTTCTTCTTTACATTATTGTAACTTACATCTGTTTTCTATCCCTTTAAATGGTATATATTCTATTTTCCTCCAGCCTTATTGAGATGTAATTGGCATATAACAATGTGTAAACTGAAAGTGTACAGAGTGTTGATCTGACTCACTTATATCTTGCAAAACAATTACCAAAGCAATCACCATGATAGCATTAACTATCACCAGGCCATGATACCACCATTTCTTTTTTGTGTGTGTGGTGAGAATACTTGAGACCTACCCTTCTAGCAGCTTTCAAGTATTTATTACAGTATTATCAACTATAACCACTATGCAGTGCTTTAGATCCCCACAACTTATCTGCCTTATAACTGAAAGTTTGCAGCCTTTCACCAATATTTTCTCCAGTCTCCAACTCTTGGTAACTACCTCTCTGCTCTCTGTTCCTTTAAGCCTGGCTTTTTTAGATCCCACGTATAAGTGAGATTATAAGGTATTTGTCTTTCTCCATCCTACTTATTTTGTTTAGCATAATGCCTTCAAGTTTCACCCATGTTGTTGCAAATGGCAGGATTTTTTTCTTATGATTGAATGATATCCCATTATATTTACTTACCACATCATTTTAATCCATTCATCTGTTGACAAACATTTATATTGTTTCCATACCTTGGCTATTGTGGATAATGCTGCAATACACATGGCAGTTCAAATATTTCTTCTAGACCCTATTTCATTACCTTTGGATATATACTAAGGTGTATATATTTTTTGAACTGTAAAATAATTTATTCATTTCAGTACTTCATGAAGCACCTAGTACAGTGTTTTAGAAATAGGAGATGGCCAATAAATATTGGTGCAATTAATTAAATCAATGACATATAAGTTTATCAGAAATTCATATGAAAATGGGGTGCCTGGGTGGCTCAGTGGGTTAAAACCTCTGCCTTCAGCTCAGGTCATGATCTCAGGGTCCTGGGATCAAACCCCGCATCGGGCTCTCTGCTCAGCGGGGAGCCTGCTTCCCCCCCACCCCCAGCCTCTCTGCCCACTTGTGATTTCTGTCTGTCAAATAAATAAAATCTTTAAAAAAAAAGAAATTCATATGAAAATATCCGTTTTTCGAGTAGCTAACAACAACTAAATGAGATGTACCAAAGTGAAATGAATCAGAAATTGCTATGGAACACAAAAGAAAAAAAATGAATATGAACATTAAATTAGATCATGAATAAAATTATGTAAAACAAATTCCAAAGAGTTTAATGAAGTTGTTGGTAATGATAAAGTGCTAATGAAATATCTCAAAATATCTTATGATCCACTTCACCATTGGATGAGTGTCCAGAACAGAGTGGCATTAATAGCGTTAGGGGGGAGATTTGAGTCTTGAGTAATGCAGAATATTTTTTTAAAGATTTTATTTATTTATTTGACAGAGAGAGAGAGATCACAAGTAGGCAGAGAGGCAGGCTAAGAGAGAGAGAGGAGGAAGCAGGCTCCCTGACGAGGAGAGAGCCCGATGCAGGGCTCTATCCCAGGACCCCGGGATCATGACCCCAGCTGAAGGCAGAGGCCCAACCCACTGGGCCACCCATGCACCCTGAGTAATGCAGATATTTAACAGTTGGCAACCAGAGTTGGGGAAGACATTAGAGGATGAGTGAATTGAAGCCAGTCTATAATAGGCTTGTTAATCCAAGGGGATAAATGAAGAATAGAAATCAAAGTAACAAGGAATGAGACTGTGGTCTACAAAACTCAGAAAACAACAAATCTATGTGTATGAAAATGTAAGGTGGGTTTATATATAGTTGATAATCCATGTTACTGATGTCCATGTCCACTTTGCAGATGTGCTCAGTGGCTATGTTGCATAAGATGAAGGGATCAAACTTTGAAGACAACCTTTTCCCTTTCTTTGT
Source organism: Taxidea taxus jeffersonii (assembly GCA_003697995.1). Taxonomy (NCBI): domain Eukaryota; kingdom Metazoa; phylum Chordata; class Mammalia; order Carnivora; family Mustelidae; genus Taxidea; species Taxidea taxus. The sequence goes on from ML101739.1 coordinate 96,696, forward strand.
TCTTCAGCAATATCAACCACTACAGAAATGGATGGCATGGGATTGAGATATAATTTTGTTGAATTCTCAGAAAGTTTGCCCACACAATCTAAAGTTTAGGTATATCTAGTACAAATATGAGTCACAAAGTAGTTGATTTTAGAATGTGAAAACACAAATATAATTAGGCAGATAACCTAGCTACACAGATGTTAGAATAGTTATAGGATATAAGCTGAAATTTCAGCACCTGACCGCAGACAAAAAGAGAAAACATTACATTCATTTGAATATTTATATAACATATATATTGTATCACTTAAAACATTCAAACAAGTGCACAAAATTATAACTTTTGTTGAAATACCCATTTTCAATATACTTTAATATCAGAGTTTAATCTCCTGTGATCAAATTTTATTTAATCACCAAAATTATATCATAAACCTGATTTGGTCTTTCTATATTTCTATATTTCTATGATCAGGGCACATTTTTCCATAAATATTTATTTGTGGTAATTATGTGTATGTCCACAATTTCACATACTGCTAAATGAAGTCTAGTCTGTGGCTTTATTTACATGCAAATCTAGGAGAGATAGACAAGGTAGTAGCCAGATATACATTTTTAAAAAATGCAAAAAGCTTTAAGGAAGTAAAGGAACAGTGTGTTTTCCAGATTAGAAAAATCTCTAATTTTTTAAAAGACTTTATGTTTTCATTTGAGAGAGAGAGCACAAACAACAGGGAGAGGCAGAGGTAGAAGCAGACTCCCCTCTGAGTGGGGAGCCTGACATGGGACTCGATCCGAGGACCCAGAGATCATGACCTGAACTGAAAGCAGATGCTTAACCATCTGAGCCACCCAGGCATTCCTAGAAAAATCTCTTAAATGGAGTTGATACTTTCTTACTTTCAGTTATAAAGAATAATTTCCCACTTATGGAATTGCTTTGATAGGAATTAATCAATAATCTCACTTTTGTTTGGTTTTAATATGTCCAATATAGTAAGTTGATCTTACAAACTTCTTTTCAAGTGTCTTCTATAGGTCTCAGTTTTATGCACACCATTCGCACACACACACACACACACACACACACATTCATTCACACATACATGGATACACATCTTAGCATGCATGCTTTATAATTTTCAGTGTTCTCATTAGTACCATCTCCCTTATTCCTCACGATAATCTTCTTGGATAGATAGGAATTATACAGGGGAGGTAGAAGCAAAATTCTTTTAAGGTATTTATTGTAACTGTACACCTAATTCGCAAAGAAAAAATGCAAGAACATAGTTTATTTTAAGATGAGAAAATGCAATAACATCATAGATATTTTATATCATTAATGAGTTATAATTTACTCATTTCTGAGAATAGAGAAATCTGGACTTTATAAAAGCATATTTGTACACATTCAATTGCCACCTAAATAATGTGTGCAAACAAAAGAAGGAAGAAAGCAATTCACACTCAGTAAACTGGTGTTAAAAGGAAAATCTAAAACCTCGTTAGGAAAACAAATGAATTAAAATATCAATAAATATAAATAGGCAGATCACAGCTACTAATTAATCAAGTGGTCTAATATTCATTGGTTGCCAGGAATTACAACAGTGTGTATAATTAGTTATCTGGAAAAAAAAAATAAAGATCACCAGCTGAGGGCACACCGATTATATCCAAACAAATTCAGGCTTGATGAAGTATAATCAGTTGGGTCATAAAGGACAGAACAAATATCTGTAATTCGATTCTCCTAAGGGAACGAATAATTATAGCTGTTAAATCTCTGGGTGATAGGTACCAAACAGGGAGATGCCAGCTGATTAGTTGTAGAAGTCTAGGATAGCTGTCACCCAGAGTCCACTTGATAGTTGGGGGACTTAGTGTTTTGTCTCCATGATAAACTAACATGTCAGAATTGACCGGGAAATATATCTGGTTAATCTAGACAGATTTTGTGTTTAAGAAATTGTATATGTCAAAAAAGGAAAAAGTATTAATATACCAGGAACTTTAAAACTGTAATTGGGTTGGAGGGGCCAAAAAAGGACTCCCCCCCGCCATAATTAGAAAGGAATGATCTGTGGTTGAAGAACTACCTAAGACAAATCTTTTGGGGAATAAAGCATAAAGGTCTGAGATCATGGTTGTAAGCAGACAGACCAAAGAGAAAGCTAAACTATTCTGTGTAACCAACTGACAGAAATTTGGAAGTGTGGAGGATGGAGAGAAATGAGAGAACTATATCAGGTCATGCAGCTGACCTTAAAAGAACAACTGATAAGAAATTATTGCAAGGCAGATAATCAAAGGAAGATCAAACATTATTTTAAATATTTTACACTGCTGTGTTGCCAAGCCCTTGTATTGTCCCAGACATTCTTATTTAGCACATATATTAATGTTTTCAGTACTATTGCATAATAATAGTAATAATAATAATAAAGAAGTGATAAAAATTTGTGATAAAAAAGAAGTGATAAAAATTTTATCTGAGTCAACTTGGGGCAGAAGAGAGGTAGAATGTGAATATCACTACTTAGTTCTATTAGGATATATACAATGATTTAAAAATGATCTTGCTTTTAAAATAAAAAAATTGCATTTTACCATAATACCTTGTCATTTTTCTAAAATGCTCTATTTCAGGAAATTACATGGCATCATCCAGTGCCAAAAAGGGGATGCATGTTAGACTCTTCCCCTTTCCTTACATACATTTCCTCTAAGTCATATTCTACAATTTTGCTTTCTAACATTTTATGAAATTTATACCCTTTGCTTCTGTTGTAGTGTCCTGGTTAAATGAATCATTTCGTCATTCATGAAAGAATTAATGAAGTGACTTTCAAAACTGAGTGATTCTACATAGTCTACTCAAATCCATCCTTCACACTACTGCCAGGTGATCTTTCTTGAATAAATGGCTACCCAACACACTCTTTTGCTTACAATCCTCTAGTGCCTCATTATTTGCAACTGCATGTTTTCAATAGTGGTCTAGGGTTTACTACTAGTTGAGTAAAAGGGGGGGGGAAATCTATCCAAACAGATATTTCATTTAAATTTTAAAATAAATTCAGGTAAGTTTTTAGATCATCTCTTAGGAGATGTAATATGTTCATGTGAATGGTCTGTTTGCAAAAAGATAGATTTGGAAGAAATTCTTTCTGATGATTATTTTGTCAATTGAACACCTTCTTCCCTTCTCTGTTTCACCTTCAATTTGTATCTCATAGAATCCTACTTATATGAACACTTTGGAAATATGCCCTGGCCTAATGTATAAATTCAAAATTACTTGGAATGGTATAAAAGGCCATAATTTTGCCTTTAGCTAAAAATCCAATTATATCTGCTTCTACTTATAACCTTATGATTTATGTTTTATTAATGGAAATGTATTTAATTCTCTGCAAAAAATAATCCTGTTTTGTGAACTCTAGACCGGAATGACTCTTATCTCTCCTCCTTCTGCCCCTTTTCTCTTATTAAACTGGCTTAACACTGTCTGATGGAACTTTCTACAAGCAAAAAATGTTTTACAGATGCACAACTCAACACGGTAGTCATAAGCTACCATAGTAGCTGTTGAGCTCTTGGAATGTGTAACATATCACAGGGACTGAGATTTCAATTCTTTAAAATTTTAGATAATATAAATTAAATTAGTCACATGTGTCTAGTGGCTTCTTATAAGACAATGCAGTTCAAGCTTTTTCACTTTTGAGACTGATGCACTACCTACTGCACTAACGAGGCACCTCGAGCTTTTTCACTTAGACTATTAATGAAACCTTTACTGGGAATGTGCCCCAGCTTCCAAGCTGAACATGATGCTTCTCTCCAAAATTTCTCTTTCCTCTGTGTGTGTGACCACCGCTTTCCACGTCCTTCAATCTTCTAGTGTCTGACATCATTTGTATTTTTATTATTTTGAAGTCCTTTCCTTTCTTAGAAGAAAAGGTTTTAATCCTTATCCTTCTTGAGCTGTAGGTGCTTCAGAGTTTTGCTTGCTGGAAATGGAATTCTTACTCAGATTCATCTTTGCTGACTTTGACAGGGAGAACAAAGATGGCCAGTGCTGATGCCCAGTCAATGGTCACTGGGGTGATTTCCTCACTCATAAATATAAGGGTAGGAGTTTAACCTCTCATCTCAAACCTACCTCAACAACAGAAAAAAAATATCCTATACAATACATACTAGTTTCATCTTGTATCTTCTTGTTTTTTTTTTAAAAAAATGCCCTGAAGTTATTATGATTAGTCGAACTTGATACTTTTGCTGCTAGGGTTACTCTGCATGAATCAGCTCACTAATTCCAGAAGCTCTCCCTTGGTGTAGGAGATGGTTGGCACTTTTGGTACTTAAATTCCTTGTTGACAGAAGGATGGGCGAACTATGAAGAAGAAGACTCTTGGTTCCTTATATTATAAATAAAACAAATGCTACTTTAGAAAGTAATGCAGTTCAAACTCAGAGTAGTTCTTGGTATTAATTTGTACTGCAGGCAACATGAAAGGGTGTTTGATTTATAAATTCATATGCTGAGTATAGAAAAGGAAAAGTGGTCATTAATATATTTTGTGTAGTGAAAATGAGAGTAAAACAAAGTGCTAAACAGGAGAAAAACATCTTACACAAAATACTACTCATCAGTATTTGAAATATCACTTTTCATTTGTTTTCTTGTTTACTGTCTCCTCCACAAAAACATAAATATCACAAGGAAGGCATTTTTCTCTCTTATTAGCTTCTATGTAATCTATACTCATAGTAGCGCTTTTACTTCTATGAATGAAGAGTAAATTTAGGTCTTTGATGTACAGAAAAACATGATTTATGACTAAGTAATTCCTAGAATTATGTGATTAAAAACACCCAAACTTGACTAAATTAAAATAATTATTCATGTAATTATAGGCATCAGGGGACATTTTAATCTAGAGTTACATTCTTGGCTTTAAAAATAATACATGAGGGATGCCTGGGTGGCTCAGTTGGTTAAGTGGCTGCCTTCGGCTCAGGTCATGATCCCAGCGTCCTGGGATCGAGTCCCACATCAAGCTCCTTGCTCAGCAGTGAGCCTGCTTCTCCCTCTGCCTCTGCCTACCACTCTTTCTGCCTGTGCTCGCTCTCTCTAACAAATAAATAAATAAATAAATAAAATCTTAAAAATAATACATGAAAATATAGCCAATTTAAAGTTATTGTATTTTTGATACATACAGGGAAAGAAAAATCTGTGCTTGAATGTGAGCTTTCTGGAGATTGAAAAATAGTATCAGTATAGATAAGAGAAAACCATTATATAGTGGTTCAGTAGCTATACTTTATCTCCAATGAGGAAAATAAAATACACTTGGTGGGGAAAGAAAATCTTTGAAGGCAAGGTCTCTCTGTCCAACGATCTGTGACCTGAAGATGCATAAAAGGACTGAAGCGAAGTAGGTGTTCTATCAATGATTTCTAAGCCAGTAACAGAAATAATGATTGAGAACTAAATATAGAGTCAGAAAACAGAGTTCATTCCCAGCTATGCTGTAAAATGCTGTTATGATCTGGGCAAACATCTGTATCCTTTAAGCCTAAATTTCTTTATAATAAAGGGACATTTTCTCCTCTGGAAAAAAAAATATTTAACTTGTATTATTTGTGTATTCTTTTGTTTTGATTCTTACAACACTCATGAGCAGGAACAAATGGAAGTCACTACAGTAATATGAAAATGTGCTTAAAATATGATCGGAAATTCTGACATCCAACCTCACTTCTGCTAAATGACGTTTTTTAATGTATTTTTTAGGATTTTATTTATTTATTTGACAGAGAGAGATATCACAAGTAGGCATAAAGGCAGGCAGAGAGAGAGAGAGGGAAGAAGGCTCCCCGCTGAGCAGAGAGCCCTGTGTGGGGCTCGATTCCAGGACCCCGAGATCATGACCTGAGCTAAAGGCAGAGGCTTTAACCAACTTAGCCACCCAGGTGCCCCTGCTAAATGACCTTTTATTTTAATTTTTTTTTTATTTTTTTAAATATTTTATTTATTTATTGGACAGACAGAGATCACAAGTCAGCAGAGAGGCAGGCAGAGAGAGGAGGAAGCAAGCTCTCTGCCTAGCAGAGAGCCAGATGCAGGACTCAATCCCATGACCCTGGGATCATGACATGAGCTGAAGGCAGAGGTTTTAACCCACTGAGCCACCCAGGCACCCTAAATGACCTTTTAAAGTTACTTTAAAATTTTCTACAATTTCCTCTCATTTAGATCCCTTCTTACACTAGGAGTTAGTGATTCCCAAGCAATATTTTGGATCAGAAGAACACAGGGCTGATGAGAATACTGTAACATCTCCAGACATCTCTTTATAAGACCTTTAAGCTGGTGGTAGAATGTTCTTAAGAAATGAATATAGGGGCACCTGGGTGGTTATGTGTTTGACTCTTAATTTTGGCTCAGGTCATGATCTCAGGGTTGTGAGATCAGGTTGTGCTGGGCATGGAGCCTGCTAAAGATTCTCTCTCTCTCCCTCTCCCTTTGCCCCTCCTCCACCTAATTAAAAAAAAAAAAAGAAGTGAATAAATGATGCAAATCACTGATGTACATATTCTAAAATAGTCATAAAATTACTTTTGCCATTCCTTTGATAAGGCAACACATAACAGCCCATTTAGCAAAAGGTAGCTGATATTGAGGAATTTCAGTTTGGCAGAAGGTCAAGTATTATCTATGAATCTCTTCACAATGATAGTGTTTTCACCAAATTCTGCTGGAGCTCAGTCAGAGATTTACATAGCTGAGAACTTCCAATACTCTGATATTGCTTGCTATCTAAGAGCTTCGTCTCTCTCCAGTAATGTTTCAGAAGATTAAATCTTAATGGCATGAATTGTATTATGAAGTCCCTATAAAGTTATGACATTTTGAAGAGTAATTTTAGTGTCAATTTAATTACTCCTTCAAACCTCATGCATTTTCAAGCAATTAAATTTAATTTTTAAATATCTATTTCCTTGGTCACTTCATTTGTATGTGAAATCTTTGTAAAATCTTTGTAAATCTAAAGTAGAGTTTTTCTGAACTGTTAAGAAATCATTTACTCTGAGAAAGAACAAAATAAACAAAGAAAACAAATTTTTCAGAATTCTTGCTCATTATATTAATTCTAAACTGAAGAAACTCTAAAGGTACTTATTGTTGCCTCTTCTAGCACAAAACAAAATAGAATATGTTCCTATCTCTGTTTTATTTTTCCTATTATTATATAAAATAGTGTGAGGGCCATATTTATTTGCCTGTTCTCAACATTTGCAGACACAATAAAATTACTATAATTTTCTGAGCATCCTCATAATCCTATTATTGAATTCTGTCTGCTCAAGTGGTTTATGCAAAGGGAAGAGCCAGTAATTATGACTGTGTCATTATTACTTGATGTCTTAAAAATATAAACTAAGAACATGAAATTTATTGGCTTAGGTTAAAACCTTTAGGGACTAATTTACATAAGGAGGTGATATGTTAGAAAAAAGATACTAGAAAAAAGTTGGGACCAGAAGAATTCACTAAACCTCCCTCATGTCTATTAAATACATACTGACCAATAAGCAATATACATGAAAGCCCTGATCTGTGAGCATAGATTGAGAACTCAACTTCAAATGCAGTCACATGGGGAATTAGGGCATCAGCATATATATCTGACACAATTCAGTCCATAACAGGACACACTGAGGAAAGTCAACGGACATCCTACAGAAGGACAGAAAAAGTAAATCATATATTTAATAAGAGCCTAGTATCAAAATATACAAAGAATGTTTACAATTCAACAATATAAAGATAACACAATTCAGATTATATGTTATATTAAGAATTTTAAAATTCTATTAATGTCATTGTCCTTATTCCTTGTGCCTATGCACCTAGGAAGAAATCAGTCATCTAAACGTAGGGACATGGATTTTGTGGCTTTTGTGATAGTCTAGCAACAATCTCTACTGTGGCCTGTCCTTTTGGCTACCAGTGTATAAACAGTTATTTGTCTTTCTGAGTATGTAACACCTTCATCCTTTCCCTAAGGGAAGCAACACTGATGTCATCCATTTACTCACATTCACTAACAGCTGAACATGGAATTCTCCCCAACAAATCCAAATAAGGCCCAGAACAGTCTTGAAATCTACAAATTGAAATAGAGGATTTTTTGCCCCATGTACACCCATAGATATTCTATTCAGAGAAGAAGAGTCTGAGAAATACATTAGCTGATAGCCAATTGCGATACACCAGATAGGAAATAATGTCCAATGTGAAAAATAGACTACTCTGGTCATAGAGGCAAGTTTCCTAGCTAGCTTAAGGTGTAAGAACTTGATTCTTCTCTTTGGAAAGACCTTTTTACCCCTTTGCCCATTGTGACCCTGGATTTGTCTTTGGGAATATAGGAGAAAGGAAAGGAGTGTGTGTTTATTCAATAGCTCTCTACGACTGTATATATCAGATATGCATTGCAGACGTTTCCATTCTTCAGGGTTGTAGAAATTTTGTGGCCCATTTCCTATTGATGTCATTTGGCCATGGAATTGTTTAAGGCTTTTAATTATAGGTCAAATTAAGTTTCTTTTAAATAATAAAATTCCCTGAAAAATATAGTAAAATCCCAATTGCTTCTGGTCAGTTGTATATGCAAATAATCACAGTCAAGGCCTTTGTCCAGACAAAATTTTTAAAGTGTGAGTGAAATTTCTTGATTTTTTTTCAAAAAAAAAAGAAAAAAATGTTTTTCTGTGTCCTGCCCACCTTCCCTGTGATATAGTAGCCATCACCGTCAGCAAGATCATGGTCTTTGTAGAGAAGAGCACAAGTCTACTAAGACTGTAGTTATGTAAACTCTTTCCTGTTTCAGTTTGAGATGAAGGTAAAGCCAGGTATTTCAAACCTGAAAGTTTGCAGTATCTCCTGTTTGTGGATTCCAGACCAAGAAAATCTCCTTTAACAAGCTCTGCCTTCTTTCACTATCTATATTCCATCTACCCCAAACAAAAATTAATCAATCATTTGCAGGACTTTTCTAAAAAGTATAAAAACATTCAACATAATACAAATTTAAAAAAAATCTCAACATTTCCCTAATATTATACCTGAAATTAACATAAGATTTATTTGAAGGTAAAGCAGATGACTTATTCACTAAAACCTAACAAGTTCACCAGATTTCCAACCTGTAATATGTATGTTTCTATCTCTCACCACCCTGCTAATTTCATAAAACAAACCCATAATTTATATTTTGCTTTTTTGCAGAGTGGCATTCATGGTACCATATTCTATATCTGTGTGGACAATGTTTTGGTGTGAATTAGAAAGACATTAAAAAAATGGCTTAAAATATAGAAGTTTAGTTCTCTGTGACAGTAATAGTAATATATGAGTATTTAAATTGGCCATGAACCAGGCTATTTCCCACATCATTTCTTACCATGCCCATTATAGCTTTATATCCTCACAGACTAACATGGAACTATAGCCATCATTTGCTTAATTCCAAAGAGCAGTTAAGAGTTGCAAAAATGGATCTCAGACGTCCTGTAGAACATTTCTCAAGATGGGTTGTCATATTATATTTCAGCTTTCATTCCCTTGGTCACATGATGCTCCTCAACTCAAATAAGATGAGAAATGTATCTTCTATTTCAGTTGGCCTTGATGTCAGTTAGAAATCAGAGGTGGGGTGTGAAGGAAAAGGCCATGGGAAGAGAACCAGCAGTCTCTGCATGGGATTGCATTGTTCTTTAAGTTCTCTACATTTTAGAAACACTACAACAATTAGTGAGATAATCTTTATATGATATTAAAAGGCTGTAAAGGGTGCATGACCCCCCTGACTTTGTGCTTTTTAAAGTTTATTTTTCTTTTATAACTTTTACCTATCATCATGCCTTCTTTCTTATGTTATTTCATGAGTTTGACCTCAGATATAGGAAGAATATTAAATACATGATCTTGATTATTCAGTTGGCAGATATTTCAAAGGCAAAAATAATGTGGACTGAAGAAAATGAATTCTGAATGAAAAAAGGAAGCCAAATTATTTGACCAGCTCTTTGCTGATGTGATGATTCAATATGTTAGATTAATTTTATATCATAAAGAAAACAAAGATAAATATTTACTATATAATTTAACTATTTTACTTAAGAAAATTAAAATTTACTTATATACATAAATGAAAAATTTATATTTTTCCATGCTTCTTTTAGAAAATGTATGTTACAAACTGTAGGAAAATAAACCCCAACTTTATCTTGATTAATTGAGCAATTATTGCACATCCAAGATGCAACAAATGCTTTGATAGGAGCCAGATCACACAAGAGCGAATATGTTCATGTGTGTACTTTTAGGGACTTATTTACTTATGATTCAAGGTACAGTTTGCAGTTTTTTTTAACTCTGTGTCCCCCAACATTCTGCCTCCAAACAGTCTTAAAACATTTTCTTACTATTAAAGTGCTTGAACCGTTTAGAAATTCACTTCACGTAGTTTAAGTGACAGAACTCCTTCCTGCCATTTCTGGAAAATTAACTCTCCCCTCGCCAAATTTTTAACCCCAAGGGAAATCAGTCCATAATTTTGAAAAAATAGAAAAAAATAAGTAGTTTTTAAGAATTGAAGCTTAATTATCAGTGTAGAAAAGTTTTGGGCCAAGGATACCACTAACATCAAGTAGAAAAGAACAGAAAGCTTGTCAAGCAGAGCTGAAGGTTAAGGTCGACATTTCTGGAAAGCTGGAAGGGAACACATGAGGAAGAAGAAGTCACCAATAAGATCAAGGTGCAAATGATGGTCTGGAAAAAATAACTGAAAATATATCATAGGGAAAAAGGCCAATTTCTCTAACATATATAAAAAATCTGCACATCTGGGGTGCCTGGGTGGCTCAGTGGGTTAAGCCTCTGCCTTCGGCTCAGGTCATGGTCTTGGGGTCTTGGGATCGAGCCCTGCATGGGGCTCTCTGCTGGGCAGGAAGCCTGGTTCCCCTTGCCTCTCTGCCTACTTGTGATCTCTCTGTCAAGTGAATAAATAAAATCTTTAAAAAATATATTTGAAAAAAAAATCTACACATCTTATTGAGAAAAAGACTGAACAACATTGGTGAAGAACATAAAGACTTTAGGAAAAGAAACTTTAGGAAAAGGTAACATAAGTGGATCTTCAGCATATAGCAAGCTGTTTATGATCACTTCTTGTAAAATAGACTCAAATTAAAACTAACATGATACAGTTTTTTTTAAAAAGACTAAGTGATAATAAACACTGGAAAATTTGATAACAGATAATAAAGGTAAACCCAATTAAAAACTTCAAACCTTCCCTTAGCCACTATCCAGATATTCATTAAAAAAAAAAATACTCCAAAGCATTATCAATATCTTGCACACTGCACATTTTATTTTATATAAAATGCACATACATTTTATTTATATTTTAAGTAAACTGCACAGAGTCTACATGAACATAGTTCTTTCAACTTCTAGATGACCAATCTAGCAGAATAGTGTACTTCAAGGCCAACCCTTTTTCTCCTCTTTTCCTCCTCCCTTCCCTCCACTTCCTTTTCTTTGTCTTCCAATTCATCTTATCTTTAATTTCATCTTCCTCTTTCTTCTCCAGGTCTGCCTGGCACAACTCATCTCTTTCAATCACTGGGGAAACATAGCTTGAGCACAAAAGATACCTCAGGAAATCAAAAGCTCACTGATGCTGTCAAGAGCTAAATTCTAAAACTCTGTGCTGGCATGGGACACAGATCTTTAGAATTTCCTTTTGTTGCTGTTTTATAGTTTAAAGTATTTTTTTTTTTTTATCAATGGAGAAAAAAGATAGGTGGCTGTTTTAACTGAGCTCTGTATAACTATCACTACAACCCAGTAACTTATAAAATATAAGATCAATTTAGAAGCAACATTCTCTTGTCATTAGGGCTAATAGTAAGTTTGATCACTTTAATGATCATGCAGGTGAGGAAGGAAACAGATATGATGGTTGTGTTTGTAAACCATGATCCTTCAGGATGAGTTTATTTTTTTTCCTTCCCTAAAGGAACAGTGATATAAGCTAGAAACTAAAATCAAATGGTTTGTAGTGAAGGCTTTGCCCATTTATATGATCAGTGATAGTCTCATCATTGAATGTAAGTCTTCAAGGATTGATCTGTTAGATCTGTTAGAGCATTTTAATTGATATGTTAGAACAATTTAATTGATCTGTTAGAACATTTTACTTTTAGAGGAAATGACCAGAAGTGTTAGCAAGTGTTAAAAAAAAAAAAAAATTCTAGGTAAGCAGGCTTTGGAGTGTAAGTAGAATGCAGCAATTTCAAATAAGTTGGTTGGTCAAGATAGGCATGATAGTGATCTGTTATACAATTATGAAATACATACAGAAGATCCACTACATTATAAGGATTAAAAAAATGTTAGTTTTTTATTACTATTTAAAGGATTATTCAACAAAAAATAATTTAAAGGGCATTTGAAATTGTAATTTATATACATAATTATATATTATACAATACGAATATTTAAGGTTAGAAATGAAGCATTTTAAAATAATTGAATTTTATTTTTATTTAAACTATTTTGAAACACTCTTTGAAGACAATAGACATATGAAAAAATTGTGGCATACAGCAACACAAAATAGACTAAACCATGAAACTCATGAGAAATAGTTCAGTTGTTAATGGACAAGTTTTCTTTTCAAACCAAGTATTTTTTTGTGCGTGTTCCTCTGCTATTTCAAATCTTTCTAGATGCTGTCTGTTCCATTTTCAAAATCCCACCTCAAATATCCTCAAAATGTGAAAAGTAACTTCAAAAGATGATCTACTTATAAAAAGAAGAATAGACACTACCTTCATTTGGTGATAGCTTTCTGTCCTTAGAGTGGAACATATGAAAAATAAACACATGGGGACTCCAGGCCCTAGAGATACTTCAAAAACTATTATTGTTAACCTTCACAATTTGCATACCATAGCAGTGAGGTCTGGGAGGCTCTACTTTTCCATAGCACACATGATGACTTAATTTTGTTAATACTCACCTTTTATCATTAATCATTTTTCAATTCCAGAATTGAACATTTTCTCTTTGGAAAGAAAAAAAAAATATTATCATGAGTCCTTTGCATAAGTGTTTCCCTGTCTTAAAAAATAAAACTGTTAATTTCAAATGGAAAAATAATATGGACCATTAAATTCTGGAATATCACAGAAAAGGAGTATCACCTTCTCAGTTTCACTATTGCATATGCATTTTAGAATACCTAGAAATCTATCCTGTTTCAGTTATGTTTCTTTTATTGTGTTGTTTCATACTAGAACACATTTCAGGGTTAACAGTTTTTAAAGTAAGTCATAATTTTGTGCACATCTCTGCCATATTATTACAATCTGCATTCTGTTTAAGGTTTAATTTTAAAAATAATTGCCTCTTATTAAAATCCCCCACATTACATTATTGCTGGTCATGCAGAAAATTACTTTGCTGCAGGAAACAAAACCATCCAATATAATCTTTTCTCCTTATAGCAGAGGAGATAATTGGATTAATCACAAGTCAAAATCTTGGAAGTAAAGTACTTTGTTGGCTAAACTGAGCCATGCCTGTCATTTAGAGATGACAGATAGTAGAGATTCAGTGATGCTAGATAATCAACTAGTCTTGATAATAATGAATATTTTTAAAATATTAAAATGTGTTAATTACCAGCTTAGTATGAAGAGAAGCTAGATTAGCCCCATGGGGAACGGGTTGCCTTGCTAAGACATTATCATATAACCATGACCATGTAGGCAACTTTCTCCTCAGCCTACCTGATACTGTATTGTAAAGGTTAAAAAGCACGTGATAAAGTAGAAGTCTTTTATCATGTGGATTTTTCAATGATTGGGCCTATGCATGGCTTTGAGAATTATATTGGACCCTAATACAGTCAAGTGGTTCGATTCCTCAGTGATTCTCTTTGTTTTTGTTAGAATTAATAATTTTAAAATATACTTTTTAGAGCAATGCCTATATTAATTTTTCAGAATGCAATAAAAAACAAGAATTTTAACAATGAATTTTACTTGAGAATATTAGGCATATGCTATTTCCAAATTTTAGATATGAAAGGAAATTTAACCTATTTCATATTATCAATGAAGAAAACATAATAGAAAACACAATAGAGGCCGCATTGCTTATGGAGAAATACACCATTTAGTGAGATTGTTAGAATGAAAATTCATGTCAACTATGCTTAGGAAAACTCTCATTGTACTACTACCCAGGGTTAGTTATCTAGAATAATTGTAAAGTGAGTCACTTAGCATATTCAGGCAATTATAGGGGGAATTTTTAAACATTTAAATGCAGACATATAAAGAAAAATTCACAAATCTCAAGTGTACAACACAAAATGAAGATACCCTGGTGGCTACCACCTAGATCAAGAAATAGAATATCACCAGCAAAGCCCTTTCATGTTGCCTCTTGATCACCAATTTCTATCCTCCCAGAAGAAAATGACTGTCATGACTTCTAAAGCCATGATTAATGTTATGTATGCAACAGGTATTATTTTGTGCCTTTCATAATTTGTTCAAAATTATGTTAGTGAAATTCATTAGATGTGATAGGAATTTTTTTTAATGTTCAAGTGTATGGCTTTAAGTCATCTAGTTTTGCAATAATACAATAAATCATCATGTAAAGTATCCCACATAATACTGATGGCTTATTTATATTATTTGGCTATTTTGACTAATGTGGTTATAACCATTTAAATACAAATCTTTTGGATCAATAATCACACTTTTGATTAAATACCAAGGAGTGAAATTGTTGAGTTATAGAGAATGTTTATGTGCAAATCATGTAGAAAATGCCAAAATATTTTTTCCAGTATATTTATACCGATTTGTAGTCTGATCACTGTGTAAAAATTGTCTTTCCTACCAATTTTTTGCTGAACAATAGTATTGATAATCTTTCTAATTTTGTCCATTTGAGGTACATAATTATTGAGTTTCCAATAACTTGATAATTTCCTACAAAGATATTTAATAAGATAAACAATATTCTGGACCACAAACATGCCTTAACAAATTGTAATGAATAGAAATAATAAAATCGGAATTAAGGAGTTAATCCCATTTACAATTGCACCCAAAACCATAAGATACCTAGGAATAAACCTAACCAAAGAAACAAAGAATCTGTACTCAGAAAACTATAAAGTACTCATGAAAGAAACTGAGGAAGACACAAAGAAATGGAAAAATGTTCCATGCTCATGGATTGGAAGAACAAATATTGTGAAAATGTCTATGCTACCTAAAGCAATCTACATGTTTAATGCAATCCCTATCAAAATTGCATCAATTTTTATCAAAGAAATGGAACAAATAATCCTAAAATTTATATGGAACAAGAAAAGACTTTGAATAGCCAAGGGAATATTAAAAATGAAATCCAAAGTTAGTGGCATCACAATTCCAGACTTCAAGCTCTATTACAAAGCTGTCATAATCAAGACAGTACGGTAATGGCACAAAAACAGACACATAGATTGATGGAACATAATAGATAGCCCAGAAATAAACCCTCAACTCTATGGTCAACTAATCTTCGACAAAGCAGGAAAAAATATCCAATGGAAAAAAGACAGTCTCTTCAACAAATGGTATTGGGAAAATTGGACAGCCACATGCAGAAAAATGAAACTGGACCATTCTTTACACCACACATGAAAATAGACTCAAAATGGATGAAGGTCCTCAATGTGAGACAGGACTCCATCAAAATCCTTGAGGAGAACACAGGCAGCAGCAACCTCTTCAACCTCAGCCACAACAACTTCTTCCTAAAAACATCGCCAAGGCAAGGGAAGCAAGGGCAAAAATGAATTATCGGGACTTCATCAAGATCAAAAGCTTTTGCACAGCAAAGGAAATAGTCAACAAAACCAAAAGACAACTGACAGAATGGGAGAAAATATTCACAAACGACATATCAGATAAAGGGCTAGTATCCAAAATCTATAAAGAACTTATCAAACTCAATACCCAAAGAACAAATAATCCAATCAAGAAATAGGCAGAGAACATGAACGGACATTTCTGCAAAGAAGACATCGAGATGGCCAACAGACACATGAAAAAGTGATACAAATCACTCAGCATCAGGGAAATACAAATCAAGACCACAATGAGATACCACCTCTCACCAGTCAGAATGGCTAAAATTAACAAGTCAGGGAATGACAGATGCTGGTGAGGATGCAGAGAAAGGGGAACCCTCCTACACTATTGGTGGGGATGCAAGCTGGTGAAACCACTCTGGAAAATAGCATGGAGGTTCCTCAAAAAGTTGAAAATAGAGCTACCCTATGACCCAGCAATCACACTACTGGATATTTACCTTAAACATACAAATGTAGTGATTCAAAGGGGCACATACACCCAAATGTTTAGAGCAGCAAGGTCCACAGTAGCCAAACTATGGAGGGAACCTAGATGTCCATCAACAGATGAGTGGATAAAGAAGAGGTGGTATATATATACAGTGTAATACTATTCAGCCATCAAAAGAAATGAAATCTTGCCATTTGCAACAACGTGGAGAGGATATTATGCAGAGTGAAATAAGTCAATCAGAGAAAGACAATTATCATATGATCTCCCTGATATGAGGAAGTTGAGAGGCAACATGGGGGGTTTGGAGGGTTGGAAAATAATAAGTGAAACAAGATGGGAGCAGGAGGGAGACAAACCATAAGAGACTCTCAATCTCACAAAACAAACCGAGAGTTTCCGGAGGAGGGGGGTAGGGAGAGGGTGGCAGGGTTATGGACATTGGGGAAGGTATGTGCTATGGTGAGTGCTGTGAAGTGTGGAAACCTGGCGATTCACACACCTGTACCCAGGGGCTAATAATAGATTATATGTTAATAAATTTTTTTAAAAAATTAAAAAAAGAAATAATAAAATCTCTGTCTTTTAACCCACTGAGCCACCTAAGTGCCCCCAAATCTCTGTTTTTTAATTACTATATTTATATAATTAAATTTAAATCAATTATCACTCTACTTGGGTTAATATCTACCATGTTGGTACCTGCTTTCTATTCATTGCACTTGTTCTTTATTTTTGTTTGGCCCTCATTTGCTGCCTTCTCTGGTTAATTGAGGTTATTATCTGACTCCATTTTATTTCCTCTACTAGCATATTAACTATATTTCTTTGGTAAAAGATTTAGTGCTTGTCCTTATTTGTACAACACACATTTTATTTTCTTTATTTTTCCTTTGTTTTAAAGATTTTCTTCATTTATGCATGAGAGACAGAGAGAAAGGCTGAGGGAGAAGCAGGCCCCTACAGAGCAGAGATTCCCCATGTGGGACTCGATCCCAGGACACTGGGACCATGACCTGAGCCGAAGGCCGCACTTAACTGACTGAGCCACCCAGGCACCCTGCAACACATATTTTAAAATGACATTTTATATAAATAACTTTTAAAAATAACATGACCCTTTTAGTACAGATATCTTATAATGGGTATAACCAATTTCTACCTCCTGTACCATGTGACCTTGCTGTTACTCATTTTACTTATCCATCTACTATAATTACCCAATAAATTGTTAATATTACTTAAAATGTCATTACTTAAATAAATTAAGAATAAAAATAAAGCATGTTATTTTACCTCATTTATTTTTTGGTTGGCCTTTCTTCCATTACTTATGTAGAACCAGGTAGTCAGATCTCAGATCCTATATCTCAGTGGATGCACCAGTATCCAGATTTCAGATACGTGATATACTGTAAACTCTTAGTTTTCTGATGGGCCCAGAGAAGTTGATGATTTTCAGTTTATTCAACTTTCTCTTGTTGTTATGATAGGAGTGATGACTTCCAAACTTGTTATATAATGGAGATAAATCTAGAAATCTAAAATTCAGTTTTATATTTGGCCTTTTAGTCAGCAATTTACTATAGTCAATAATACTAATAGTTTATACTTAGATTATTTTACAACTGTGAGTGGTCACAGTTCTATTTCCCATTTTTCAGTCTGTTTTTCTTTCTTTGTTTCCTTTCTTTCCTCCTCCATCACACTTCTTTCCTTTCTTTATTGGCTAGGACCTTCAGCCCAGTATTTAATCTAATCAAAAAAAAAAAAAAAATCTTAACTGAACATAAGACCTTTGAAGTGTGTGGGTGTAAGCAAAAAATGGTTGGATGAAAATTCAAAACTATAATTGCTAAAAATAGAAAAGAGGAAAGAAATTGAAATCAGTCATATCAGTGCCTATTATAAGAAACTAGAAAAGGTTTTACATAGTAAGTAAAATGAAGAAAATAAAGTTAGAACAGGCATCCCTGAAAGAGAATATTAACCAATAATAAGGGAAACCAATAAAACCAAAAGCTTTTATTTTAAACAAATTATTAAATTTGATTAAAAAATAACTGTGTTGTGGGGCAACCCATGGAATAGAAGAAGATATTCGCAAATGACACTGCAGACAAAGGGTTTCTATCCAAGATCTATAAAGAACTCCTCAAACTCAACACCAAAAACACAGATAATCATGTCATAAAATAGGCAGAAGACATGAACAATGCTTCTCCAATGAAGACATATAAATGGCTAACAGACACATGAAAATATGTTCATCATCATTAGCCATCAGGGAGATTCAAATCAAAACCACTTTGAGATACCATCTTACACCTGTTAGAATGGCTAAAATTAACAAGACAGTAAACAACAAGTGTTGGATAGGATGTGGAAAAAGAGGAACCCTCTTACACTATTGGGAATGCAAACTGGTGCAGCCACTTTGGAAAACAGTGTGGATATTCCATAAGAAATTAAAAATAGAGCTTCTCTATGACCCTGCAATTGCACTACTGGGTATTTACCTCAAAGATACAGATGCTTTGGGATGCCTGGATGGCTCAGTGGGTTAAGCCTCTGCCTTCGGCTCAGGTCATGATCTCAGGGTCCTGGGATTGATCCCCGCATTGGGCTCTCTGCTCAGCAGGGAGCCTGCTTCCCCCTCTCTCTCTGCCTGCCTCTCTGCCTACTTGTGATCTCTGTCTGTCAAATAAATAAAATCCTAAAAAAAAAAAAAAAAAAAAAGATACAGATGCAGTGAAAAGAAGGGCCATATGTATCCCAATGTTCATAGTAGCAATGGCCACAATCGCCAAACTGTGGAAAGAACCAAGATGCCCTTCAAGAGATGAATGGAT
The DNA here is from genome assembly GCA_003697995.1 of Taxidea taxus jeffersonii. Taxonomy (NCBI): domain Eukaryota; kingdom Metazoa; phylum Chordata; class Mammalia; order Carnivora; family Mustelidae; genus Taxidea; species Taxidea taxus. Next base: position 116,015 of record ML101739.1, read on the forward strand.
AAAGAAGATATGGTTCATATATACAATGGAATATTACACCACCATCAGAAAGAATGAATACCCAACTTTTATATCAACATGGATGGGTCTGGAGGAGATAATGCTGAGTGAAATAAGTCAAGCAGAGAAACTCAATTATCATATGGTTTCACTTAATTGTAGAGCATAAAGAATATCATGGAGGACATTAGGAGAAGGAAAGGAAAAATGAACTGGGGGAAATCAGAGGAGATGAACCATGAGAGGCTGTGGACCTTGAGAAACAAACTGAGGGTAAGAGATAGGGGAATGGGTAAAACTGGTGGTGGGTATTAAGGAGGGCACATATTTCATGGAGCACTGGGTGTGGTACAAAAACAATGAATCTTGGAACACTGAAAAAATAAAAAAAAATAACTGTGTTGTAAGAAAAAGTGTAGATTCTACTACTTATCTAAAAAAGGTGGATATTGGGGTGCCTGGGTGGCTCAGTGGGTTAAGCCTCTGCCTTCAGCTCAGGTCATGATCCCAGGGTCCTGGGATCGAACCCCACACAGGGCTCTCTGCTCAGAAGGGAGCCTGCTTCCCCTCTGCCCCTGTCTGTCCCTCTGCCTACTTGTGATCTCTCTGTCAAATAAATAAATAAAATCTTTTTTAAAAAGGTGGATATTAAGGTAATAATATTGAACAACTTTATGCTTCCAAAACCAAAACATTTCAATGAAGTCAGCAATATCTTAAAAGTTACAAATGATTAAAACTAATGTAAGAAGAAATAGAAAACCCAAATACTCCTACATTTTGAAAAGGGACATAATTATTAATTAAAAACTTTTCTATAAAGAAAAGTTCAAACCTACATGAATACACTAGTAAATCCAATTAAATATTAAGGAATGAATAATATAAATCTTATTTGAGAAAACATAGTAAATGTTTTCTAATCTCATTTAATGAGGCAGAAATTACCATGATATCAAAATTAGAAATAGTACTAAAAATATTGTTTGTATATTAACTATACATCTATTTACACAGTGGAAAGATGTAAAATTGATGTTTAAATAGATGCAAAAACATAAATACAAAAATCTTTAGCAAAGTAGTAGTTAATAACAAAATATAAAAGGGATTAGTTTATTATAACCAAATGGTGTGTCTTTGGAATACAATATTTGTTCAATATGGGACATCAATAAATGTAATTCACCACTGTACTAGAAGTCCTAGCATGTGCATTAGACAAGGAAAAATTGAAAAACATGTAGCATAAAAGTGAGACAGTAAAACACAATTTTCACTTGACATTATTGGTTGTAGAGAAAATCCAAAAGAATCTACAAAAAGAATATTACTAATAATTAGAGAATTCCGTAGGCTCACAGGAAAAAAATTTCAACATACAAAACCAGTCGTATTGCATTTCTATACAGTAGAAATGAGTAGAATATGGAATAAAATATAATTTATAATACCCAATACATAAAATACTTTGAGATACAATTAATGTAATGTGTTTTATCTCAAAACTGAAAACTTCAACAGAGTTCTGAGAGAAATAAAACTTAAAAATGGTCATATAACATTTTCACTGACTTTAAGACTTAATATTGTTAATCTGTAAATTTATGAAATCTGGATTAGAATCTCAGGAGTCTTTCCTGCTGACTGCCAAGATGATTCTAAAATTTATATGGGAATTCAAAGGGCCAAGAAGAGCCAAAACAATTGAACAGGAAGAACAAGATTGGAGGCCTTTTACCATTTGGCTGCAAGTAAAGTTACAATAAAAAGATAGGGTGGTATTATTGTTAGGACAGATGTAGAAATAAATGGAATAGTATAGATAGCCTAGGAATAGGTCCACTTATATTTGGTCATTTGGATTTTTTTCTTAAAGTAGGCTCTAGGCACAACATGGGGCTCAAACCTACAACTCCAAGACCACTAATTGAACCAGCCAGGTGCCCTGATCATTTCAATTTTATTAAAGGTGCCAAGGAAGGTTAATAAGGAAAAGGAAAGTCTTTTTAAAAAAATAATGCTGGCACAATTGTATATTAAAGAAAAAAATTAACCTTGAAACCGAACTCATGATGTAAACAAAATTACTGAAAATTATTCATAGGACAAACATAGATGCTACAATTATAAAACTTCTGGAATAAAAAACAAATTCCTTGAGACTGTGGAATATGCAATGATTTCTTATATAGTTATTACAAATATAAAAGAAAAAATAAACCTTATTAAAATCACATATAAAGTATATGTAAAGATGGTTTTTAAAAAATAAGTCATTGATTTGTCTGCAAATTATTAAAGAAAAAGATATGGACAGTAGGATTGCAGAAAGCCAAATAAGAAAATGACAAAGTATCCCTGTCATAAGATCTGGAAGAAAGTATATATTACAAAGACCACAACCCAGTGGGAAAAATAAATAAATGAAACGACATTGAGGGCAGAAATTACAAAAAGCTTTAAAATGCATGAGATTAAAAAAAAAAAAATGCAGGACATTGGCTTAATGCCAGTGACAATTTCATGCTATGTTTAGCTGTTTTTTTTTTTTTTAATAAGACTAAAGTTGCATATCTGAATAATCTGTGGAACAGACCCATCGAAGAATTTTACTCGTAAAGAAGTAAGGCATGTCCTGGTTAATAAGTTTTCCTAAAACAATTAAGGTTTGAGCAAAATTAGCTCACTCTAAACAAAATGAGTTAGAGATAGAGCTGATGATGAATCATTGTTAGTTGAACATTGTTTATAATTCAAATTAGCTTACCATTTGTGACCAATGGGTCCATGAGTAACTCTCTCAGAGAGAAAACAGCAAATTTTGATTAACAAAACTAACAAGACAGTTTTGTTAAGGTTTCTGTGTAAGGTACTGAAGCAATCGTAAACTTGTTAAATAGAATATCCACAAGAGAAAGAGGAAATCACTTGATTTTTTTTTTTTTTTTGGAACACATTGAAACATGGGAAAAAGAAGGTTTCCAAATATGGAGGTTGACTCTTCTTAGTTAAGAAAACAGTTACCATGTTCAAGTGTTGCATTACTTCCTTGAATTTTAAAGATTATTTGGTGGTATTTTGAGAGACAAAATTTCTAAAAAGTAGATTGAAATACCAAGGAATATCCCAGGCCATAATGAAGGAGTGGTAATAATTGGGAATAGCCAACAAAATGTCTTATAACAGTGATACGTTTTATTAGAGTCAGATTAATAAATCTAAATTAAGCAAAGTGAATATCTTTATTCCTAATTATGAAACTTATAGAAGCAAAAATGTGCTTGTGACCTTTTGTCCTTCTGATAGCCATGTAGGAGTAACAACACACTGGCATTTCAAATGATTCACTGTATGTTAGCATAAATTTGCATAGTGAGACTTTGTAGGTGTGTATTTGCTAGAAAGTGTGCTAAAGAAAGTCTCCACAAGGTCCTGCTCCCCTCATGTCCACTTATTTCCATTAATGACAATCTGTACCCGATTACTGAACAACACACTGTTCATAAAGTCAGTTTCATGTTCATCAGTAGATGAGTATATATAGGCTGCTTTTCTTTTACTTCAGTGCAAAATCAGAGCAGATGGATATGAAAGAAAATATTTCTCTGCTTAGCTAGAATAGCAAGTTCATAACAATATTTCCAAATATTGAGATAAGAAAATTGCAGTCATAATCTCATGGTTTATGCATCTTCTGTTCAACTAAATCCATCAATTTATCTTTAAGATTTACATTGTTATCTGTAAAATACAGGTTTTTTTCAGTTCTGATGTTTATCAATTATTTTTAAACAGTAAGAAGAGATTATAATACAGATGTCATAGTATCAACAAAATATAAATCTTGTCTGTGTAACATAGTATGGAAATGAGAGCTATTTCTAAAACTACTTTGCTGGATTGAAATTGAATATCAGTAGATTGGAGAGATTTCTGTTGTATTTTTTAAATTTAAGTCATGTTGAATTTTTCTGGTTACTTTCTACAAAGAGTATAAATCTTAATAGTATTTTCAGTGACTTGTTATAAGTAAAGAATCATAACTTTTTTTTTTACTAAGAACCTTCATCTGAATGTCAGAAACTCAAACAAATGTAGAATTTTTAACTGTTTTCTATGATGTAATTAAAATTACATTTTACATTAGAATACTGCTATGAAAATTCCATATGATTGAAAACTGCTGGGAGCATAAATATTTTATATCTTAAAATGGAATCAATTTTCCATTCACTGATATTTAACATATTTTGTTATATGAGCAAATATACATGTAGAAATTTATAGAAAAAATCAGAAAAATATGCTAATATGTTGGTAATTTTTTTTAATTTTTAAATTTTTATTTATTTATTTGACAGAAAGAGAGATCACAAGTAGGCAGAGAGGCAGGCAGAGAGAGAGGAGGAAGCAAGCTCCCTGCTGATCAGAGAGCCCTATGCAGGGCTTGATTCCAGGAACCTGAGATCATGACCTGAGCCGAAGGCAGAGGCTTTAACCCACTGAGCCACCCAGGTGCCCCGATAATTATTTTTTAAGTAAATTTAGCTTAAGAATTTAGGATAATATCTGTCAAGAAAGTTGAATTTTATGTTTCATTTGCATGCATTATTCATATAATTCTTTGTTCTACAGATATATTTTAAAGTGCTTTCTATCACTGAATAATATTACTAGCCAAAAAACAACAATATTAATAGTCAATTGTTATTACAATGTAGTAAATATCTATCTTCTAATAACACCACTACTGATTTACTATTTCAGCCTCATAATAAACAAATGACAGTTAGTATATTATCCATTCTTTCCCAAGGACCAGAGCTACTTAGTGGTGGCCCTAGCATTAGGCAGCCAGACTCCACAGCCTCACTTTTAAAAGAAATATACACTACAATGTGTGTAATTAGATACTACTTACATAAGTACTAGAAAGTTTCAGCTTATCCTGAGTACTGTACCACACTTTAACATTGCCAAATATCAAACAGAATTGCTGATTTTTATGCAAAGATTCTTTGTCTATTAATTCCACTCTTCAAACTTACAAAAGGAATTATGTTTAGAAACTTCTCTATCTCTTGCATCATTACATCATTCAACTCTGGCCCAAAGAATGTATTCACCTGTTCTTTTACTTTACCACACCTTTTCTCTGTCTACAGCCTCCTAAGCTCTGCATGTCTTGAAGTTTGTTCTAACTTCTGCTTCCTCACCAACACACTGTTTTGCACTGTGTGTTCAGTTATAAGATTGCATGTATCTATTCTCTGCATGTACTTAGTACTAAGAAAACGTTAATAAGTGGTCATCCATGCTGTTAATATATATTACATAATTAGGTTACATTATTAGGGGAATAGAAAATATCTTTGAAATGAGCATTTTTTTAAAAGATTTTATTTATTTATTTGATAGATCACAAGTGGGCAGAGAGGCAGGTAGAGACAGAGAGAGGAGGAAGCAGGCTCCCCGTTGAGCAGAGAGCCCAATGCGGGGCTTGATCCCAGGACCCTGGGATCATGACCTGAGCCAAAGGCAGAGGCTTCAACCCACTGAGCCACCAGATGCCCCTGAAATGAGCATTTTAATAGTTAGTTCTGTTCTGTGTAATTCTGTGCGGGTTGTCAGATGTGAGATGTACATAATTTATGGACTGGTTTATGCATTTCACACCAGCCACTGGAGGTCGTTTTCCAACTGTAGCCTCAGTAACTTATGTTTGTTTCAAGAGAAAACCCAGACTTTGAGTTCCATTGCTGCAGAAACTGATTTGTAAAAGTATTCTGAGAGTGTACAAAAGAGACAAAAGCAATACAAAATACAACTCCAACTCTATGTTTCTATATTTCTTTTTTATTCCCCCTTGGAATTGCATTTGCAGAATTTCTTGGCTGGATGCCAGTCCTATCCTCAGACACTTTAAAGTGCTCTTGACAATGCTCTTCATTCCTTATAAGAATACAAAAACAGTGAGCAAAAGAAGCCTGAAACTTAGCTCACTGATAATTGCTTCTTTATTTTCTTGAATGTTTCCTTGCAACAATAGCCAAATTTAACATCCTGGTTTCTCCTCAGCTGATGAGAGTCTAAACGTTCCCCTGAGTAGTGTCTTTCTAGGTGGATATAGGAAATGTCCACTCATACTCGCTTCAGCAGGACATATACTAAAACTGGGATGATAAAGGAAATGTCCACTCTGCCACTTTGACCCCATCCTTTTAGCATTGCTATGCACGTATATTTTAATTTTGATATTTGTCATGATGATTTTGACTCTCTGCTTGAAATAAAATATTTCTATCATTTTCTACAGAATTAATGAATCTTCATAGAAGATGTATTTTCTGGAGCAAAATTCTCCATGAAATCAGTTTAATGGCTCCATCAATTTTTGGTGCATTGTATTTAAAATATTTCTACTTACTTTTCCAGTTTCATTTGCATATAAGTATCTTCATAAGGATAGTGAAACTTTTACAACCTTTTAAAAAATTTATTTCTTAGAGAGAGAAAGAGCACAAACAGGGGGAGTGTTGGGCAGAGGGAGAAGCAGGCTCCCTGCTACAAGGATCTTGATTTGGGACTTGACCCCAAGACCCTGGAATCATGACTTGACATGAAGGCAGAAGCTTAATGGACTCAGAAACCCAGGCATGCCTACAACTATTTTTTGGACTCATTTATTTGTTTTAGTCCATATGAGATTTTTGCAATTATACTTAAGTTATCGTGGGCTTGCTATTCTAGATGTTACTTACACCAATGCTAATTGTCACAGGTAAAAACAATTGCAGTTTATATTTTCAAAAGATATTTTATTCTATCATTAGCTTTGAATAACCTTTTTTTTTCAAATATGATTTTAAGTATTTATTTATTTATTTATTTATTTATTTCGGTGTGCTATATATGTTTTCCCAGATGACACCATTGCCTTTACCTTCCCTACATTGCCATATATGAAACATAATCATCTGAGTTTTTATTTTTTATTTTATTATGTGTTTATTTATTTATTTTTATCATCTGAGTTTTTATTTATTTATATTTTTTTAAAGATTTATCTATTTATTTATTTGACAGGCAGAGATCACAAGTAGGCAGAGAGGCAGGCAGAGAGAGAGGCAGGGAAAGCAGGCTCCCCCTCTGAGCAGAGAGCAGATGCTGGGGCTGTATCCAGGAGCCTGAGATCATGACCTGGGCTGAAGGCCGAGGCTTAACCCACTGAGCCACCTAGGTGACCCATCATCTGAGTTTTTAAAATGTTAGTTTTAAAATTTTTTAAATTAAAATTTTCTTCTATAATGCCATGTAACATTCATGTAATTTCTTTTTTGGTATTTTCAAGGTTAGTGTCCTTTCTTAAGTATTTTGTTACTGTTATGGTTACTAATTATTATTGTGTATATAATATAATAAGTGATAATGCTATTCTTGGTATACTGTCTAGGAATACTTTGTGCTATAAAGTTGACAAATGATGAGAATTAGTTATTGTTTCTTAACTATTATATAAGAAAATTTTTAACTTTTTCTCATAAATAATGTGTACTTATTTTACTTATTTCGATGGTTATCTAAATGTTCAGTATAATTTCATTTTGCATATTTAGTTTGATGGTACACTAAGAAATGTAAAATTGTTAGTCAAATAATGATGTCATCAAATAATCACGTCTAAATGTCCTTTAGGTCAAAATATTAAAGTTAAGATGTTATTCATAATCTAAAGTCATAAATTGTTAATTTATGTATTTCAGTAAGGATATTTTTAAGCAAAATATATGTCTCAAGAAACATTTTATATTTTTTTAGATTTCTAAAGATGTTATCTCTAAGTCTTTCAAATCTGTATTAGAAAGCTGCTCATTGATTTTCATTTAATAACTTTCCAAGACAACTATGAGTAAATGTGGCCTAAACATTTTCAGAAAATGCTTAGACAATATTATCTTTAAGCCAGAGGACTTCAGAGAATTGCCATGTGGTAATTCCTCCTTCTCCTAGGAAAAGTGGAATCAAACTTGTCACTAATTTTCCTAACATAAGTTGCTGCAAATATGTCTAGATAGTTAAACCCTGGAGGTAATATTTGCATGTTTCAATAAAACAGAATAAATGAAATTCTGTACTGTTTGCTAACATTCTTAGGTAACTTTATCATAGTTGCTATTTTAAAAATTCTCTTCTCCCCGGCTTTATTAAGATGTAATTGACATATAACATTGTATAAGTTAAAGTGTGCAACCTGTTTATTTGATGAATTTATATATTGCAAAATGATCACCACCATAGCAGTAGTTAATATCTTCATTGTGTCACATAATTACATTTTCTTATGGCTAGAACATTTGAGATCTATTGTCTTAGCAACTTTTAAGTACATAATACAGTATAACTACCTATAATAACCATGCTGTATATTAGATCACCATAACATCAATTTCAATTGTTCTTTTCATATTTCTAGATTTTATTAGGAAAAAAATGCTTCTCAGTGCCATGAATAAGGAAAACATGTTGAAGTTATATACCAGCGCTGTCTGTTATGTCTGCCCAATTGGAAGTCATTAAACTTAGAATAGTTCTTTCCTTTGAAGTTCTTATCATATTTGGCTTCCCTGGATGGAGGGTGTCTTTTACTTGAGTACCATAACTAATATCTATGGGTATAGGATGTTCCTTAAATCTACAAGTGCTATATTATTTAGAGTTTTCTTCTTACAAACAAATCCCCTTATTCCAATCCCCAGTGATCATTCAACTTTTTATACAAAACTCTTCCTGTTCAAATCATCTTGTGGTTTCACTCTTCTGATTCCACCTTTATTGATACAGTAGAATATCATGATTTATTGAAAGTAAGGACTAAAGTTAGTGGCAATATTGAGTGGCAGGCATCTGATAGAGAGATAAGTCATCTCCATTTATGGCTGCTGGGAATTCCTTCCAATCTGTGTGCACATACTACTGCTCACATAAAGGATGAATCTACTCATATTCCTTCTGATTTTGGACCAGATTGTGCCTTGCTTTCATGGATAAATTGTGACAGAAGAGATGCACTATTGTGGAACCCAGTAGACATGCTGTATGGCAACCATGCTAGACTACTGAATTAACAAAGAGAAAGTGAAAAGCACTTTGGAAAATAAAAGACAATCTTCCATTTCTTTCACCTAAATGCAGCTTTGTAGAGACCCCAAGTGAGACCAGCAGGACTGTGTAGCTGAGTCTGGGAAAACTCACAGAATCGTGAGCAATAATAAACTGTGACTTTGGGTTCTTAATTAGAAACAAAGGACTAAATCAGCAGTTTAGGAACCATGGTTCAACTTGGATATTCTATTGTCAGAAGTCTGAGTTAGCCGAATATACCAGCCAGGTTTCTCACAGCTTTGACATTTATTTTCCTCTCTTCTTCAAAAAATTTTTGTCTAAGGCAGACAGTTTTTAAAAATCTCCACTTATGGCTGCTAGGAATTCCTTCCAATCTGTATGCACATATATAAACTTTCAGAATCCTACAGTAATTCTTATGACTCATCTGATAATGCCAGTATTAGTGGAAATATATCACCAGTTTCTTGCAGGTATGGCAGGTGTCACAATAACTTAGCGATTGCAAAATTAAATAATATACAATGAATAATATTGTCTGTGTATATTATTAGAAGCTTTGGAGGACCTTGGTGAAAATGCCCTAGTCATGCAATATAAACTGTTAAGAAGTTAGATATCTGAGATTGATAATAACGGGAGAAAATTAGGCAGATTACAATGCTCTAATTTGTGAATGTGTAAGTAGTGATACCTTGCCTGTGGAAAACATTGAAGATGAAAGTCTAAGAAATCAGTGAAGAGAATCTCCATACTTATATTAATCATTTTGATCAGATTAAACACTTGACAAGATGACTCATCTCTCATTTAAATTTAAATAAATTTGTTTTTTTATTTGTTTTTGTTTTTTGTTTGTTTTTTGTTTGTTTGTTTTGTTTTGTTTTTAAATGCAGTCTACCTTGCTGGAAACTTTTAACTGAAGACAGGCAAAAGCTGAAATTTACAGAACTAGGTAATGGAGAATTTGCTCAGCCAAATTGACGATTACTTACACTAGATGGTGACAAGTGTCTGCTCAGGGCTCATTAATTTTGGAATTCTAGGAGTCCAAGGTCTTGATTAGTATATGTGATCACTTCTATTTGAAGCAGCTGCTGGAGTGGACTTGCTCACAGCAGCAGCCACAGAAACATTGGCAAGCATGCTTTCCAAAAGCAAGAGGCCAAATAAGAGGAACAAAAAAAGAGGTTGTTAGGAATTCAATTGTGTTCCGCCCAAGAAAGATATTTTTGAAGTTCCCAGTAGTACAGAATGTGACTTTATTTGGATATAGGGTCATTGCAGACATAATTAGTAAAATTAAGATGAGATCATACTAGAGTAGAGAGGGCCCCTAATTCTTTATGAGGAGATGATCATATAAGGATGAAACACAGGGAAGTCACATATGAATGAAATCTGAGAACTGGAGTGGTGTATCTAAAAACCAAGGAAATCAGAGATTGCTGGCAAATCACTAGTAGCTGGGAAGAAACAGGGAAGGATTTTCCTACAGATTTCAAACAGGGCATGACACTGCAGACACTGTGATTTCAGAGAGCTAATATTCAGAACTGGGAAACGATAAATATCTCTTGTTTTAAGGCATGCTGTTTGTGGTACTTTGTTACCGCGACCCTGGAGAACTTAAATTAAGGGTCAGTTGCTGCCTGTCAACAACAGCATCACCACCAACAATGGAATTGCCCCAAAGTTCCTCATTGAATTTATCCCTCTCTCTATTCCTACAGATTGGTACAAAAATCTCTTAGTAGAGACCAGGAATTCTATGCCTAAATCCAAATATTTCTGATGAATAATGACTTAAAAATATGGGGGGGTGTTTGAGAAATATATTATATTAATGTTCAGGGATATTGATAAGAAAGAAAGAACTTTGTAAATGTCCAGATTGGACATGGAGAACCAATGTGATTTTCTGTAGAGACATCCC